>APFE030336318.1:193567-284811 GCA_000404065.3 Pinus taeda
CGAGTGCACCCAGTTTTCCATGTTTCATGTTTAAAGAAGGTTATAGGTGACAAGCTCCCAGTTCAAACAATATTTCCAGAACATGATGAGGAAGGAAAAATTATATTGGAACTACAAGCAGTCACAGAAACAAGAACTTGACAGCTACGAAATCAATCAATTTTGGAGTATCTCATCAAGTGGAAGAACTTATCCACTGAAGATTCCACATGGGAGGATGAGAATTTTATACAGAAGCATCCAAAACTACTCAAGCATTGAAGACAACAATTTTTTGAAAGAGAGGGGCATGTTAGGTTCCTATAATACTAGTGATTATCCAATTAGTATTGTAGTTGTATCCCTTATTAATATTGTTGTGCCCCTATTGTCCCCATATTGTTATTACTGTGCCCCATAGAATCCCTCTATTGTTATTTTTGTGGATTTATATTATTATTGTTAGGTCGGCTGGGTTATATTGTCACTCCTTAGACTCCTATATATAGAAAGGAGGTTTTTCCATTTGAATCATCGAAGAATTGTTCATTTGTGTAATGTAAAGGAGGTTTCCCCCTCGAAGAGGCTGAATTCTAAGGCATTCAACTATCTTTTCTATCTTTTTGTGAGCTGGTTTCATAACAATTTCTCTATCGAACATGAGACAAATATTTCACATGAACCTTGTTGTAATAACCATTGCACTTGTCTCAAAATAATCTGTGAGTGATGTACTTGTTATCTTACCTTGTATGTTGTGACTATTGCATCCGAGTGGACTACTTCGATGGAAGTTGTGCATGTCCTTTTGTGTTGTGTTTTCCTAGCCGAGCTGGGACTGATCCCTTTCAACCTGGAACTCACCTTTACCATCATCTTTCCTCTATATGTTAGAACCTCTCATACACCTACCTTGACTCACTGCATCAGTCACACCCTTGCTACTGATAAAGTTATCTTACTTTCTTTGTGCGACATTGTGGTCAATGCATTACCTTATGACCCATTACTGGGAATCCTACACCAAATGGTCTGAGGTCTAATTGAGGCTTCTTACCGGGGAGATCCACTTGACATGTTGGTGGGTCCAGTGCCGTCAACATTTCTGGTCCTAGAAGGAGGGCCAGATGACAAGATATCTCCTCTCATCCAGGTTTGAAATTTTGCATATCTTTCATGGAGTCTTGCACTCTTCTTCCTCCGAGGTGTTTTTTGAATCATGAAGATGTCTCCATCTCAGGGAAGAATTTCGGTTGCTTGTCCACTCACACATTTGATGGTGAAGGTGAAGTGGCCTGGCCTGAGCACTTACATAACTTTCTTTCCATGATTCATGAGGAAGATGAGTTTTTTAATGAATATGCTAGTTTTTTGCTTGCATACACACTTCACGAATATCCTTTTCATTGGGTGCTTAGCCTACCAATTGATACCATGCACTAATTTGAGCACTTCAGTGATATTATTGAAGACATGTTCTATCATTTTGATCCAGACCATTTTGACCAGAAACTGTTACAACCATGGAGGGCTCCGCATGAATTCGTTTTCGATTTTTCGCAGCACTTTTGTGACTTGTAATTTGAAGCTCGAAGGAGGCAAATGAAATTTTCTTATCTTTAGGACCAGTTTGAGCATTTCCTTAAGAAATATGCCTATCCCAAGAGGAATTTTGAGATCAAGCCTTGCTCGACATTCTTCGTTGATGGAGTTGTTAAATCTCATGTAGAAATTGGCATTTTCTATATTGACTATCCACATTCCTCTTATTCAACAACTCCACCACTACTTAGTGATGTTGAGGATCATGCTCACACACCTGTTCATCCTTCACACCGTCCTAACATCACTTCACTCAATTTTCATGCATATTTGTTTCTGAGTCCTTCGATTTCTCATATGCATTTTTTTCTATGACCTCTGTCTTCGCACCTATGTGTTGCTCCGGATGATGTTATCTTGTGTTCATCCATTCCAAACTCTTCACTTGTTGTGAATGAGGAACAACCCATAGATGGAGATGGTGTTGCACAACCAACATGTGGTTTCATTCATGAAGAGTATGAGTGGGAGCTTAAGCATCAATACTCGTCAAAGGATGACCCCCTTCCATCTAAGCCCCCTCCATTCTTTCCTAACATTGTTGGTGAACCTTTGAACCATGATTTTGCATATGTGTCTTCATCCATAGATGCATAGTTGATGTTTTGCAGAACACACCGTATGTTAGCCCATCATCCAAGAATAGAGAGGACCAATTATTCATTGGAAATCCACTAGATGTTTGATCTGAATTTGAAACTACTTGTAAATGCTTAGAAAGGTATTCAATTTAGTAAAAATACATGTTTAATACGTGTATGTCTTTTCTTCTATTTATGTGTTTTAACTTGATTTGTTTCAACTGATATTAAACATATATATATCAAACATATAAGGCAGTAGATAAACATCACACATAATAGTAAATTTAATAAGGAGTTCACCCCAATCTCGTGGGCTACGTCTCCTGTGAGCTCTAGTCAACTAGACTTGGCTCTTTGGGATTATGGCCTCAATTATTTTACAAGTTCCACACTCAACTGCAAAAGGTTACTGACTGAACCTATGGGTTTATAAAAACCATATACATCCCTGTCATGGATGTCAACTTTTTGCACGTAGATCTAGGCTCCAATGGACTTGATTCCTTCAGTAGGTGCACTAAGATTCCCTGAGCTTCTTAATGGCACAAAATCCTTCAAAATGCTTCAAATGTATCTGAAACCTCTGCTACTATCTCTAGCACATATCTGATATAAACAAATTACTATTTATTTTCTCAAAATGAGCATTGCATCCTCGAGCTAAGCCTTCTCCCATGGATGGCTCTAGGCTGCCTGAAACTTCTCTTCAGCATCTCGGCCTTTAGAAGTCTCTATCTACTTTTGAAAACACCTTCATTGGATTTAGAAGGTTCCAAACATTAAAAATAAGCTTTTGTTTCATCTCAAACAAATGAACCTAGCCCAGCTTAGCCTAATCACTTAAATGGCCCTAGTGGCCTTGAAAGCTTCCCTGAAGCTAAACAGTGAGAAGAATGCCTCAACAGGAAAAAAAAGCTATAGAAATGGATTCAGAATATTGAAAACCTTCAGCAATGACCTTCACTCTGCATTCAATGGCTGCACACATCCCAATGTAGCTCCCAAACTTATTTGGCCTTGGTGGCTCCTGGAACTTCCATGAAGCAAAAACACCTGCAAACAACCTCAGATGGCTGTGAAACCTATGCCAATGGCTTCAGAAGGTCGAAGAGACCCAAAATCAAATAAACATCATCCAAAAAGGACTTTCCTAGAGAAAGTTATGGCTCCTTAAAGTTTCTCTAGTCTGCCCTAGAGAAACACTAGATGTTATAGTGGAAGTTCAGATAAGTCCGCTAATTATGGCGGGACCACCCAAATTTGGCGCTCTAACAATTTTTTTGCCATGCTAACTGACAGTTAACTCTAGTTTTAGTGCACATGTGACCAAACATTCGGAACGACGATTTGTTGTTGAATTTCATGCCGGACTGTTCGGGCTAACTATCCATTGAGCTACGCTTAAAGTGCGCATTATCTCCCGGACTTAACGCATGTGACCACTTGCATTAGACAATGTTGTTATGTGATGGTGGTTACGGATTGGAACCTGGTCATGGGTCACCAGTCACATTGTATGGGGGGCTGGCCCCCTTCTTTTCCCACCCCAAATGATTTTTGAACTGTAACTATACTTCATTGTGCTCATATAACAAGAACTGTTGTTGTGATTCAATCGTAAAACATATGCCTTGTACTGGACAGGTCGCGGGTTCAAACCATAATTCGACCAAAATTTTAAACATGCACCAAATTGTTGATGTCACCTTGGCCACGTGATGGCTTCCAGACCATCCACGTGGTGGGTTGCCATTCATTGCTAAAAACAGAATATTCCAAAGTATTTTATTTTAATTTATTTTTTTGAAAAAATCAAAATTTCAATATTATTGGGAAATTCTTCTTTTTAGCATAACTTTCTCATATAGCGACCGTTTTCTGAACCGTTCACGGCGCTGGAATCAAGAAGACGAGCTCTATTTAGTCATTTAGGCTCAAACCAGTTCTGAGCACTTTCATTTTGACCATTTTACGACACTTGGTCCTGAGCTCCTGATCACACCTCCCAAATGAGAGGGCTTTTGGTCCCCAAAAGCTTATTGAATATCTGAATTGAACTGTACAACGGTTGAGGAACACAAACATCCTATTCCATTTAGCCAAATCAACATACTGATGCCAAAATGTATTACCTTATCAACTGTCATCGTGGCGAATATTTCTGCATAAACGAAGTGCTCGTCAAATCTCGACCAAGTTCTTTCGCGAGACAAATGTGAAATTGCAGGAACGAGCAATGAAGCTTGTTGATATATGAGCTAAAATCTTCCACTGACCATGTGGAAATTTGAGCCCTCTTTGCTTGCATGCTTTTCCAGCTCATAGAATTGTGTATAGCTTTGCACCAAATTCTTTCCCTGCACCAAATGACACCAAAGGTATCTTGTCCAACAAGACAATCATCAACAACAATTTGTCCTGAAGTATGTTGAACAATGGACTCAACCATCAACATAGCAAGTGCGTACACAACTGACACAAGTTGAAAAAACATGTGCACCACAATCGACACAAGTTGACAACTTAAGGGGCACAATTGACAGAATTCGACTAACAAGAAGATACATTTACAAACACCTATGCATGTATCATGTACAATGAACTATATACAGTTCGACAAATACACCTACAACATCTATGTACAGGTGTAACTTCAACTCTTCTTTTGCAAAGACCAATAGGTACATCAACCCAATAAAAACACATATGGGTGACAAGAGATGAAATGAAAAACATTGCTGCAAAACTAGTGAGTATCATACTTAGCTTTTCCATCCTACACTTTCATTCCCTTAACAAAGAAATGCATTCAATCAAAAGACATGCAACTTTAATTGGATAAGAATTCTAACCATTTCTTACCAATCCATTTCAAAGGTGCTTCCTTTAACTGCACATTGATATCAACATGTGTATCATCCTTACCCATATCAATGATTGAAACTTCCTTCCCATTCTTGCCATACTGTTTCTCCAATTTCTTCAACTTTCTTGGAAGCATTGTTGGATTCAGAGTCCAACACCTTTCATTAGTATGTCCATGCTTATGGCAATAAGTGCAACCCATGTTCATCTTCGTGACAACATGATTTGCATTGTTCAATGGAATTTTGGCTTCTTGGCTCCTTTCCTTCAAAAATTTCCTGTATGTTCCCATTCTTTTCCAACATCTAGAAACATTATGGTTAACCAAACCACAAAAAGAACATGCAATTCTTTTCCAATGATTATGTGGAAATTTTCCATGCTTTACATAATCAAAGGAAGTGTGATATCATATTTATACCTTTTTCTTTCACCTTCACTACCTTCATAAGGAGGTGAATCGAAAGAAGAAGAAGCTCCCTTTGGAACGTTATCAAACCCTTCAATGGTTTTAGAGGTTTCACCACTTTGTTGTTCCAGTGCATGCTTATGCACAACTTCTTCCTGCAAAGCATGTTTCAAACTATTGCATTCCTAAAGGATACAACCTTTATAACCTTGAGATAGAGAACCTGAAATGAAACTCCTTCTAGGAACTGTTTCAATTTCCTTCATGGTTACTTTGGAACTTTCTCCACAAGATTGTCCATAGCCAAGACCCAAATTCTTAGGTCTTACCTCAACCATTATTGGCTCAACTATACATTGTGCATGTTTGCCTAATCCTTTTCCTTCATATCACATTTTTGACATCAACTTGGACCCTATGCCTCTGGTATGTTTCTCAAAAGAACCAACATAAACATTATTATTAGAATTTGAAGACAAACTAGAATTGTTAATGATACTTGGCTAAGGCTTCTTTGGCAACAAGGATTTGTGTCTCCAACTCATGCATCCTTTCCATATTCATGTTTGTAATATGATGTTGGCCTTCCATTTCCTGCAATTGATCAGAAAGCAGCTACTTCTCTTCCCTCATGGAATTCAACTGCTCTTGAAGTCTAGAGCTCTTTCTTTCATCCTCATACATTTCTCTCACCATATTCATCATGATGAAAAATTCTTGCTTCAAGCCTTCATCAAAGAATCTTGTGAAGGAAGATTATTGTGAGAACTCACTTATGGAAGTTGTCATTATAAAAATTAATAAAAGAGCTTCAGCGAAATTTAGAATCTATTAACAAATTCCTAAATCAAATGATTGCAGAGTCAAACTCTTATTCAAACAACCTTTTTTGCATCAAACTTCTTGTGCTTCATGGATTGTCTTGAGGTCCTTGGGGTAAGGAAAATATCTAATATTCCTTTTTGTCTTCTCCAAGACTTAGCTATCCAGTGGCTATCCCCAATATTCCTTTCAATGTATTGTGATCAAAACTTGCAAGACAGTCAAAATATCCTTGCACAAAAACAATCAAAAGACAACTACACTAGAGATTGAGTGAAAAGAGAATTTATCTACTTTGAAATTGTATAAAAATAGAATTTAAAAGGCTTCCTAGCTCTTTTTAGGCTTTGTCTATAGCTTTATTTGACTACTTTTGATACAAGGAAGCAACCACTTGCTTTGATACCATCTTGATCTGAATTTGAAGCTACTTGTAAATGCTTAGCAAGGTATTAAATTTAGTAAACATACATGTTTAAGAGGTGTATGTCTTTTCTTCTGTTTATGTGTTTTAACTTGATTTGTTTCGGCTGATATTAAACATATATATCAAACATATAAGGTGGCAAATAAACATCACACATAACAGCAAATCTAATAAGGAGTTGACCACAATCTTGTGGGATATGTCTCCTGTGAGCTCTAGTCAACTAGACTTGGCTCTTTGGGATTATGGCTTCAATTATTTTACAAGTTCCACACTCAACTCCAAAAGGTTACTAAATAAACCTATGGGTTTAGAAAAACCATATACATCCCTGTCATGGCTGTCAACTTTATGCAGGCAGATCTATGCTCCCTTGGACTTGATTCCTTCAGTAGGTGCACTAAGCTTCCCTAAGCTTCTTAATGGCACAAACTCCTTCAGAATAATTCAAATGTCTCTGAAACCTCTACTACTATCTCCAAAACATATCTAACATAAAAAAATTACTGTCTCAAAATGAGCACTACATTCTTGATCTAGGCCTTCTCCCATGGATGGCTTTGGGCTGCCTGAAACTTATCTTTAGCATCTCAGGCTTTAGAAGTCTCCAGCTACCTATGAAAACACCTTCATTCGATTTAGAAGGTTCCTTACAGCTTAAATACGCTTTTTTTTCATCTCAAACAGATGAACCTAGCCCAGCACAGCTCAATCACTGAAATGGCCCTAGTGGCCCTGAAAGCTTCCATGAAGCTAAACAATGAGAAGAATGCCTCAATAGGAAAAATGAGCTATAGAAATGGATTGAGAATACTAAAAACCTTTAGGAATGACCTTCACTCGACATCCAATGGTTGCACACATCCCAATGCAGCTCCCAAACTGATTTGGAACTGGTTGCTCCTGGAACTTCCATGAAGCAAAAACAACTGCAAACGACCTCAAATGGCTGTGAAACCTATGCCAATGGCTTCATAAGGTCTAAAAGACCCAAAATCAAAATAAAATTCATCCAAAAAGAACTTTTCTAGCCAAAGTTATGGCTCCTTTAAGTTTCTCCAGTCTGCCCTAGAAAAACACCAGATATTGTAGTGGAAGTTCAGATAGGTTCGCCAATTATGGTGGGACCGCCCAAATTTGGCGCTCCGCCAAATTTTCCGCCATGCTAACTAGTAGTTAAGTCCAATTTTAGTGCGCATGTGACCAAACATTCGGAACGACGGTTTGTTGTTGGATTTCGTGCTGCACTGTTCGAGCTAACTATTCGTTGAACTGCGCCTAAAGTGTGTGTTATCTTCCGGACTTAACTCGTGTGACCACTTGCATTAAACAATGTCTTTATGTGATGGTAGTTAGGGATTGGCACCTGGTCATCGGTCACTGGTCACATGGTATGGGGGGCTGGCCCCCTTCTTTTCCTGCCCCAAATGATTTTTGAACCATAACTATACTTCATTGCGCTCATATAACAAGAACCGCCATTGTGACTCAATGGTAAAAAATATGCCTTGTACTGGACAGGTCACGTGTTCTAACCACAATTCGATCAAAATTTTAAACATGTGCCCAAATTGTTGCTGTCACCTTGGCCACGTGGTGGCTTGCCATTCGTTGCTCTAAACAGAATATTCCAAAGAATATTTTATTTTAATTTTTTTTTTTGAAAAAATTCAAAATTTCAATATTATTGGGCAATTCTTCTTTTGGGCATAACTTTCTCATACAACGACCATTTTCCAAACCGTTCATGGCACCAAAATCAAGAGGATGAACTCTATCCAATCATTCAGGTTCAGACCAGTTTTGAGCACTTTCATTTTTGACCATTTTACGAGACTTGGTCCTGAGCTCCTGATTAATGTTTCATCTGCATTTTTTGGAAATGCAGAGGGTGAACATCCTTCCTCTTCATCTACCCCTCTATGTGATTCATCAAACAATGAGTTTGCCACCAACATCCAGAATTTTCTGATCTTGATTATTGTGATTCCTTCACCTCATCATCCAATCACGATGTTGATTCACTCATTGTTAATTTGTCTAAGCCTTTGGTCTACAAAGATCCATATGTGAACAAAGTGGAAACCCCACAAACTGTCGATGCGCTTAGCCCGAGCTGATGGTTATGTAAGGCCCTTGCTGTCCTGAGGTTGGTTTCACTTCTGTTAAGGAAATTATTCAAACACTCAAGGCTCCTCATGATCCAGGTGGCTCCAGGGACACACACTGGACAAAGAGGGCCGATGCAAGCTCGAAAATCAAAGTGACTAGAATGATTTCGGATCAGGGCCAAAGTGTAGATCTTGCCATCCTGATTGTAGTGATATGAGCAGTTAGTTAAACCGTGCTCATATGCGAAAGTTTTTGCTGACTGGGAAGGTAGATGGAGGAACTAGGTGTAGGCATGGAAAATGAGGTTGAGTCATTTTTTTATTATTAATTTTTATCCAGTGGAACCATGACTGAGCAAGATTTCTAGGAGGGTGAAATTTTCACAATGTCCAAATTGGACACACTTTATGTCGATATTACACCTCTCAACGACACAAACCCATGGCATGGTTAGTTTCCTAATCTGAGCAGCTGATTTGTAGAGGACCTGGAGGAGGGAATATTTGAGGAATCTAGAGGGAATCTAAAATATTCCTTGAGCTTGAGATTTGCACTTTCTCCAAATTTAGAAATTTTACAGTTGATTTCGTACTATTCGACGCCACAAATTTGATGGTGTGTTCAGATTTTTCATTTTCTCATTTCATTTTTTGGCCACTTTTCTAAGTGGAGTGCAGGTTTCAGCATTCATGTCCAAGTAGTCATTTCCATGCGATTGATGTTGTGAGAAGGATGGTCTGAACGACTTCAGCAGTTTGACATCCAATTCTTCATATGGCCCCTAGGTGTGAGGTATATGAAGTGTATTCATGTACTACTTTTTCTATGCATTGTGCTACGCAGATCCCTATTTAATGCTTGATGTGGGATCTTGTTTCTTACTTGTTTACATGATTCTTGCTTGATGTGATGCAAAATCATTTGTGGGATGTACTTGTAGTGATAATTCATCAATTTTATTTGAGATCCCTTTGTCGTATTACAGATGGGATACTCATGTTGTCGCCATGCATGTTTGCATTGAGATCCCTTTTATTCCATGTTGGCGGGATGATCATCATGCGTGAGTTTTGTATCATATGGATAAGAGTCTTTTGACTGAGAGTTCCTGTAGTGTAACATCTCTTGGAGCCACTCCTGCATGAGGGAATTTTCATTGTATGATAGTGACACCACCTCTTATGTACGTCATCACTTAATGTAGTGGCCTACACCATCTTGACACTGGGGCCCAGAGATGTAGTCCCTCTTGGACGAACTTCGCTATCAACATCTTGTATTTTATATTGTTTATTCTTATCATGTTCCTCCTCTTTATAGAATCTACATGTGTTCATTTATATTCTCTTAAAAATGCAATTTAACACATCACGAAAGTAAAAGGTCTCAGAAGGGTCCTTCGTCACACCCGGACATAGATTAAGCGGTATCAGAATGGTCTTTCCATGAATGTGAATTGAAAGCATGAATAATGGAACATACAACGACAGAGGATGAAAAAATTATGTATGAGACCATGCTCAAAATTTCCAAAAGAGTGGAAGTAATGTATGAACTATACAGAAAGAGACATAGGAAAAGGAGCGATTGCAACTTTAGTTGCGAGCCATGGAAGAGGCCTTCAAAGAACTGAAGCACAACAACCAAAACCTTCAAAGAAAGAATGTTGAATTGAAGATGCTTCAACATGAAGATAAAGAGAAAAAACATAGTTTTCTACAATAGCTACAAGCTAAGGATGAGGCCTTGGAAAAGCTGCAGCATGACCGATGTGAGGTAAAATTTAATTCTTTTAATTCATGTATGTTTCCTGATGATGATTTCGCTATTTTTGAAAATCATACTACAGGAGTTGGCTCCAAACTGTGGAAGAGAATGGATATGAAGGGAAAGGCTTGGGCATTAATGGCCAAGGCATTGTCAACCCCATGAAAGTAAAAGGATCACCCCGTCAGGCAGAACTTGGGTATGGGAGAAAAGAAGTTGGGGATTATGCTAAGAGAACAAGTGAACCACCAACAATAGATTAGGAGAAGCCCTCATCAGTGCTTTCCACATCGACAGAGGAGGTAAAAGTTGTTGATTTCCTTTCGATTTTGTCTTCACATAGTATGATTTCTATTGGAGATGTGGAGATCCCAATTACAGAGACAAACATAAGGCTTCTTACCAGGATGAGGCGTGAGGAGGAAAAAGAACTTGGTGTTAATAACCAAGGCATAACTCAACCATTAGAGTTTGTGCAAAGATCTCAATTTGCAGCCTTGAGATACATCGAGGGAGAATGCTCAAAGGTGTCAGATTCTTTCGAGACATCATTGAAATCATCGAGGAAAGAGAATGATGGGAGCACACCCCCATCATCCCATGGAAATTTCCATTGTAGGGAATGTTCTAAGACAAGCTCTCATCACCATACTTACAACAGAGATGACAAGGAAAGGTATAACATTCATTTTTATATATTTCTTACTTGCTGATTCACACAACTGGGTTACTCGCAGACCAAGCCTTCACCATCATGGGTCTACCAATGCACTGGTGGCTGCATTGGAAGTAGCATTTCACGTGATTAGGCCCATGTACCGTTAGCGTAGGAGTAGGAGTAGTGTTTGCTTTCAGTTGTTTGCTTGCATGCATGTTTGATTATGTGCTTTGTTTGCTTGTTTGTTTACTTTCTTCACTTTCATTTTTACTTCTGCTCTTTCTTTGCTTTGTTGATTGTTAGTTCGTTCGCTTATTTCATTAATAGGTTAGTTTTGCATGAAACCATGTACAACTCTTGAAGAAAGCTGGGTAACGTATAAGAGGGATTGTACAACTATCACTACTTGGTTATTTGTCATCTTGCCTCTTTATGATGAGCTTGTTACTTTTAGTCCATTATATGTTGAAGGAAAATACATACTATTCGAAGTTAACCATGGTGTAAACACAACGCTTGCACGCTAACTAGTGTCATCTTCTCTAGTTGATTATTTTTGGGTTAACCTTTGTCATCTCAATCAAGTAGAGTAAGGTAAGGGGGAAAACCTTAATAGGCACATTAGAGATACAATAAACTACTTCTCTACTGGAACAACCTCTTCTTCTTCCACCTCTGAAATGAATAAATGCCATGAAAAGTGAAAAATGAAAAAATGAAAAGTGAAAAATTCAAAATGAAAAATGAATAAGGCGAAAGAAGAGAAAGGATTCCTGCATAGGGAGGTGATGCAAGTAACTTGTTCGAGGAACTGACAACCAAGATTGCTCACAATAGAGCCATGCCTGTGTTCTTATGTGACTCCACGGGGTACTGTGTAGGCCTATTAGTAGTGGAGTAACACCAGAGATGAAACTAAGACTCTGATGACTATACTGCTTGTGCACCTATATACCCGTCAACCGCAATCGAAAAAATTGTGTTTCCTTGGCTTGGAATGTGTTTTAATCGACCAAGGGTTTGGCAGATGCTACATCTTACAATCAAGTTAGTTTAAAACCAAGATGAGCTTAAAACTTAACAATACTTCCAAAGGTGTTAGACTTACTTTTCATGAACAAAGTCCATTCAGAGAGCGGGAGTTCTACCAGTGTGTTTCCAAGTGTTGTAGCGGCTACAAACACCCTCCAAAATTTTTCCTTAGCCTCATTTTGGAGCCTCCATTCTAACCTTCATAGTAGCTTACCTTGCTTCATCAAGCTCATAAGCTTTAGTGTATTTATTACACAAATGCAGCCTGTTGGTCACAACTTGATCCATTTCCCTCACAGTCTGTTCACAAAGACTTGGTCCAGCTATGGGTTGAGCAGCTTCCCCTTGAAAATTATGCATTTCTGGAGGGAAACCAGCCTTCCCTCAAAAAATTATGTAATCCTCTCTGGTAGCCTACTGGGCTCTAGAATTGTGCAATCTTGCTTGCCAACAATCCTAGTAGGATTTGCGAAAATTTCCCTAGCAAGGCTTCTCAGCCTAGAATTCACACAAATTTGGGCATCAATCAGCTTCTCTGCCCAGAAATTGTGCAAATCTCCTTGGCAGCTAGGCCAAATCCCAATCAGAAATGCACATTTTTTTCGAACAATTAAGCAGTCTCTTGCATGTGTAGCTGAGTTGAATTATTCCCTTCGGGATTGAGAAAAACAAACTTGCATGCATGGGTTACTTCTCCTAAGACAACATGCAATGACATCCATTGTTTTAGGGAGCTATGTTTAGCAGTTGGACATTACATGCAAGGAGAAATTTCGAAACCTCCCATCAAGTGTCACTTTCCCTAGATTCGTGGCATGCATGTCACAACCTTGATGTTATCAAAACTCATCAATCAGATGTTGAAGAGCTCATTCCTCACATCAATCTTGCAACTCTGACATCCCACATCACATCTAGGAGCAGTCGACACATTCAAATCAACTGTTTTGGGGTAAGCCCGCTTCCCATGCTTTGTGCTACATTTTTGTCATTTTTTGTGTTTTCTCTTGTGGGAGTAATGTTTGCTTGATTTCTTTGAGCACTTGCTGCCGCTTACATATATACTAGCTTGCCCTAGTTCTATTTCAGTTTTCTTTGCTATCCCATTCCTGTTGCATGCATGAAACTATTTTTCACAAACATTCGTCCAACCAGTGAACTGCATCACCCACATGCATGTTGATTTGTTTGCTGAATCTTTCATTCATGTTTTTCATGCACTGTCAATCACTTCTGCTATCACTTAGTGTCGCCATGCATTTATTGTCTTAGTTGCTTTTAGTTGCCTGTCAGCGAGTTGGGCCAACCTTGGCCTGGAATCTGCCTTCACCAAGGCTACATTGCACAATATGAGAAAAGAAGGCTCACCTTCCTATCTAGATTTGTGCAGCCCTGCCCAACACTGGCCTCGAGGACTATTTTGCGCATTTTCTAGAGGACAGTGGCTACTTGGCCCAAGAAATTGTGCAAATTTTTCCCTAGGCTAGTAGTCCTTCCCAGCTGGAATTACACATTGCACAATCCCAGCAGTCAACAACTAGAATGGATTGTGCATTGCATAATTCTAACCGTCAGTTACTCTCCCAAGAGCCTAGATTGTGCCTTGTTCAATCTCAGGAGTTGGTTTCCCGACCTCTCAGCCTAAATTGTGCAACCTTCATGATCATGCACCCAGGTATGTTGCAAGTCAGTTCCCATGTTCATTTTTGTTTTTCACTGATAGATTGCTTGCCATGAGTGTTGCCATGTCTCTAGGTATCCTAGTTGTTCATTTGCCTCTCAGCAGTATAGGTACAATGGTTTCTAGGAGAGTAGAGATGAAGACATCGTCAGAGAACACTTGGTGATGTAGTCGATCAAGTGTCCATGGACTTGCCTACCCATGAAGACATCAAGTTGTTCATAGACAAGGACATGAATATATGATAGCAACAACATCACAACGAGTAGCATCATGAGTAGCACTTGAAGAGAGCATACCAAATGCAATGAATGCAAGAGGGTGGTTGTTGATAACATGAAGGTAGAACAAGGTTGCACGCTCAAGTAGGTCCACTGATGATGAAAGAAAGTTTGGAGACTCTGGATATGAAGTAATGGCGTGACATGAATATTGTGCGAAGGTAGAAGATGGAAAAAAGAAGGATTTGCATGTGCTGAAGCAGTAACTCAGGAAGAACATGAAGCTGCACAGACATACGAATGAGCTGCAACAAGAATAGGAACAACAATGGGAGCAACATGAACTCACGGATGAAACTATGCCTGTAAAAGTTAAGGATCCATCCTAGCAGCTGACACATAGAAGACATGGTGAGAAGTGTTGTTGATCACATGCAAGGGATTCAACAACATGCATGTCGTTGAGCACATGCATACAATCCAACCCAGTCAACACACTCACCAAGGCGAAGACAAGAAGCAAGTCCAACTGGGGCTGAACATGTACTTAGGGAAGTTGATGCGCATGACCACCAGCACACACTTGAAGATCATCATGTACACTATGCATCATTGTGTTGTTGGTTCAACCATACCCAAGAAGACGATGCACATGTTAGCAAATGAGTTGGATGAAGGGGCCGAACCAATGCATTGGTTGCAACAGAGGCAATAGTTGGCTTCACCAAGATGTCACCATGAGGTGCATGCACACCATCACGGATGACCAAGCTTCACATCAGATCACCACCTTCATTATCACAAGCATGTCAAAGAGTTGGTCTCATCACACCGGACTGAGTGTCAGTTATGTCTTCGAAGGTTCGCTTAAGCCATTTTGTCTCACATTAGTACATGTGAATTGTAATGTTGAGTCATGTCAAGTGTAAGTCAAGTGTCAATGGTTGGATGTAACAACTATAGAGTAGGTGAGGAGTCATGAGGGTAGTTGAACTGTCACAAAGGGGAATTCCAAGGGTCACCTCACCCTTTGCTATAAATAGTCCCTCATAACTCATTGTAAGGGCTTTTGGTTAGCCAAGCTTTTGATAAGACTATCTTGGATAAATCTTGGACAATATTGTAATGCGCCTTGGCTTCTCCACTACAAAGAGCTAGTTCATCTCATTGGAAGAGAAGGTGAATGTGGTTGTAACATTCCACTGTTGGGGCTAGCAAGTTTACATGGATGTCTTGTATGATTGTGACTTACACTTCTTTATATAATAAGAGCTAGCACATTTTCATGCATATGTTCTTATTGTAGTTGGACTACTTCGATTGCCTTAATTATATATGTTGTTTAACTTATGTATTTGTGTATGAACTTATTTGTATGCAATTATATGAATCTTGTTGTTAATGTGTTGTATATGTTTTCAATGTTATCCTGTCTGTGTCGACTACTCTGCCAAACACCAGACAAATCTTTCACATGAACCTTTATGTAACAACCATTGCACTCATCTCAAACTAATGTATGAGTGTTATACATGTTATCTTACCTTGTATGTTGTGATTATCACATTCAAGTGGAATGCTCTGCCAGAAGCTGTGCATGTCCTCTTGTGTTGTGTGTTCTTAGCCAAGTTGGGACTGATTCCTTTCAATCTTGAACTCACCTTCACCCTCATCTCTCCTCTATGTGTTAGAACCTCACATACACCTTCTTTAACTCACTGCATCAATCACACCCTTGCTACTAATAGAGTTATCTTTCTTGCCTTTGTGCAACATCACGGTCAAGGCATTAGATTACGACCCACTACTAGGACTCCTACACCAAACAGTCTGAGGTCTAATTGGGACTTCTTACCTAGGAGATCCCCTTGACATGTTGGTGGTTCCAGCACCATCAACAAGACCTCATACTAGAGAGAGTGACAAACTATTGTTCGGTTTTTTATTATTATTATCAATAGGTATGTGAATTATGGAATCGAGGTCCATAATTAGGTTGAGACCAAAAAATGTGATCATTGAAGGCCTCAAGAGGTCCCACCTTGAGCATATACAAGAGAAATTTTTTTTTTGCATCAGTAAGAGTAAGTAAGGACCTGACCCACAAACCTACAAGATGAAGATTTCTCTAAATGAATAAGAGAGCATTGCAAAGACTTCATATTGAATATAGAGCCCAAATGATATAAATGTGAGATGTAAAATCCTCTCTCAAAATTATGAGAGCGATAGTGAGAGGTGGTGTGATTATCTTGTGTAAGGATTAATATGAATTTACTTGTATTAAGAATTCAAGTATGAACTTTGACGTTGGTAAGTATGAAATCGAGAGAAATTTACTCATGAACTTTGATCTAAAGAAATATGATACCAATAACTTTGGATGTGGGAACTATGAGAAAACTTAAACCAATGATAAATTGAAAAAGACACACACACACACACACACACACACACACACACACACATATATTATATATATATATAGATATATCTAATTATATAGATATAGATATAGATATCTATATCTATATCTATATCTTATATCTACTATAATATAAATATATATATATAATAAATATAATATATATATATATAATATATAATATATATATATATTATAATATATATATATATAAATATATATCATTCTCTTTGCCACCAGCACACATGTACTTCGGCAAGTTGATACGCATGACCACCAGCACAAACTTGAAGATTAGCATGTACACTATGCATCAGTGTGTTGTCGGTTCAACCATACCCAAGAAGACCATGCATATGTTAACAAATGAGTTGGATGAAGGGGCCGAACCAATGCATTGGTTGCAACAGAGGCAAGAGTTGGCTTCACCAAGATGTCACCATGAGGTGCATGCACACCATTACAGACGACAAGCTTTGCATCAGCTCACCACCTTAATTATCACAAGCATGTCAAAGAGTTGGTCTCATCACACCAGACTGAGTGTCAGTTATGTCTTGCAAGGTTTGCTTAAGCCATTTTGTCTCACATTAGTAGATGTGAATTGTAATGTTGAGTCATGTCAAGTGTAAGTCAAGTGTCAATGGTTGTATGTAATAGCCATAGAGTAGGTGAAGAGTCATGAGGGTAGTTGAACTGTCACAAAGGGAAATGCCAAGGGTCACCTCACCCTTTGCTATAAACAGTCCCTCATAACTCATTGTAAGGGCTTTTGGTTAGCCAAGCTTTTGATAAGACTATCCTGGATAAATCTTGGACAATATTGTAATGCGCCTTGGCTTCTCCACTACACAGAGCTAGTTCATCTCATTAGAAGAGCAGGTGAATGTGGTTGTAACATTCCACTGTTGGGGCTAGCAAGTTTACATGGATGTATTGTATGATTGTGACTTACACTTCTTTATATAATAGGAGCTAGCACATTTTCATGCATATGTTGTTATTGTAGTTGGAGTGCTTCGATTTCCTTAATGATATATGTTGTTTAACTTATGTATTTGTGTATGAACTTATTTGTATGAAATTATATGAATCTTGTTGTTAATGTGCTGTATATGTTTTCAATGCTATCCTGTCTGTGTCAACTACTCTACCAAACACCAGACAAATCTTTCACATGAACCTTTATGTAACAACCATTGCACTCATCTCAAACTAATCTATGAGTGTTATACATGTTATCTTACCTTGTATGTTGTGACTATCACATTCGAGTGGATTGCTCTGCCAGAAGTTGTGCATGTCCTTTTGTGTTGTGTGTTCTTAGCCAAGTTGGGATTGATGCCTTTCAATCTTGAACTCACCTTCACCCTCATCTCCCCTCTATGTGTTAGAACCTCTCATACACCTTCTTTGACTCACTGCAACAATCACACCCTTGCTACTGATAGAGTTATCTTTCTTGCCTTTGTGCAACATCACGGTCAAGGCATTAGATTATGACCCACTGCTAGGACTCCTACACCAAATAGTCTGAGGTATAATTGGGAATTCTTACCTAGGAGATCCCCTTGACATGTTGGTGGTTCCAGCATCGTCAACAAGACCTCATACTAGAGAGAGTCACAAACTATTGTTCAGTTTTTTTAGTATTATCAATAGGTATGTGAATTATGGAATCGAGGTCCATAATTAGGTTGAGACCAAAAAATGTGATCATTTAAGGCCTCAAGAGGTCCCACCTTGAGCATATACAAAACAAAAAATTTGTTTGCATCAGTAAGAGTAAGTAAGGACTTAACCCACAAACCTACAAGATGAAGATTTCTCTAAATGAATAAGAGAGCATTGCAAAGACTTCATATTGAATATAGAGCCCAAATGATATAAATGTGAGATGTAAAATCCTCTCTCAAAATTATGAGAGCGATAGTGAGAGGTGGTGTGATTATCTTGTGTAAGGATTAATATGAATTTACTTGTATTAAGAATTCAAGTATGAACTTTGACGTTGGTAAGTATGAAATCGAGAGAAATTTACTCATGAACTTTGATCTAAAGAAATATGATACCAATAACTTTGGATGTGGGAACTATGAGAAAACTTAAACCAATGATAAATTGAAAAAGACACACACACACACACACACACACACACACACACACAGATATATATATATATATATATATATATATATATATATATATAATAGATATATATATATAATATATATATAATATATATATATATATGAAAATATATATAATATATATTATATATTCTCTTTGCCACTATGACTTCAAGCACCTATTTTTGGGTATCAAAATTTCCACTCTACCTACAGTAATTTATTCACCGTTTCCTTAATAGCCGCCACTTGTAGAAATGGAAAGCCAATACTCCTTTTCCCTTCTTGATCTCCTCTGTCGATGAATCATCATTTTTTCAAATAAGGTGACATAACAATTATTTACAACTTTTTTTGTCACTTGTGATAAAGTGGCTGAATGAGGCATTTAGAATTCAAGGCATTATTACCTTGAGGAATAGAGGCCATATATCCTATTTCTCTCCAAATACACCAACAAAAAACACATACATCATGTCAAAGTTGTTTCTTGAAATGAAAGAGACAGTCATTGTTACATCCTAACTTCGATGAGTATTTAAACCAATTTAGATGTAGTTACTCTGCATTTTGGTTCTCATTTCTCTACCATATCAAGGCACATTGTCAACTATAGTCCACCACACTTTACCAAACAATTATTGAAAATAATCATATGCTATAATAAACATCCAATTAGGAGCAACATACGACTATAAGCTCCCAACTTATAAAATTGATCTTTGCACCATGTGGGAAACCTAAAACTTCCATCAATTTGTGGATCCCTATTCCATTGTAAAATGACATATGGTTTCTAGTATAATAGTTTCCGTCAATATGGTTTCCAACCAGCTTTTCTTCTAACCTTGCAAGCTCTGAGAATGGAGGTAAAGCCCTATGTTTGAGAAATAAAATCTTATTTGTATAGGATAAAAAGGTAGAGCGAGTGTTGATGGTGACTAAAAAATATTTCTAATATCTATTAGAGGGAGATGATAACCATTGTAAAATGAAGTTTCACCATCCTTCAATGGAGGGGTTGTTGACTTATCATAGTCTTATATATTGCATTCCAGACTATCCTAGTGATCATAACTTGATGTTTTGTTTGCACTGATTCCTAGGCATTCTCTTACATATTTAATTTCAATAAATATACACAATGAAAAGTAGGAATCTCAAAATAACACTTCCATTGAGTTTAGCAACTATTAATAACTAAGAAACTCACACGGAGATGATATATAAATTTTGTCACCATGAAAATAACTACAACCATCCCTTTATTTTATTTCAAATATGCAAATATACTTGAAATAAATGGGTTGGAGAAACATAGTGGTTTAGCTCCCAAGACGTGGTCTTCAGTTCAACAGTGCTTCCATTGGGAAACAATCTTAGCTGCTAGCCTCCTTATTTGACATGTCTAGCTGTATCTTCCTTTTTTAACATCCCATCCATATGGAGATTACACAAGTTTCCTCTATGTTCAATCAACTAGGGGAAATGGATTGATATTCAATGCATCATATCTTTAGAAATTGGTCTCTATTAGCGTGGGTGTGTTATGGATACACCCAATGCGACTTCTAGTTTGTATGCAACTCCACATACTATAATATATTTAATACAACTCTCTAGTATTCCAACAAAATAAAAATAAAATATCCAATAGAAATCCTCTTTTCCTTACAAGGTTACACAGCAAAATCCAATTTTAAGGTCTAAAATTAAGAGACAATCTACCTTCTAAATCCTCATTATTCCACCATAATAAAAGTGAAATAGATATATAATATTTCGAGGAAAACTGTACAAATTTTTATGCCCAAATTTGGGAAACCACTCCACTTCTAAATATTGATTTGTAAAAACCAAAAACAACAATACAAAAACAATAGAACAATGCAAGAATTTTGAAAAATTGAAACAACTCTCAAGTATTCCAACAGAACAACAAAGATATATATTACCCAATGCAAATCCTCTTCTCCTTACCAATCAAAACAACAACATTCAATTCTCATGTATAGAATTGAGAGACAATCTACCTAAATCCTCATTATTCGACCACAATAAAAGTAAAATAAATAAAACAATAACATTCAATTGTTATGCCCAAAATTGAGAAACCATTCACCTTCTAAATCCCGGTTTGTAAGTGTGCATTATCATCTTCTAACATGGTATAAAGATGAAAATTCATTAATCAACTTCTTCATCGAACCTCAATTTTTTTCTTAGGTTCTCCAAATTTTAAATTTCAATGTTGAAGTTCAGAGAACCTTGAAACATAGTCCTTTCCCTAAGTGGTTTTGAAGTGAAAATACAAAACAATTGTAAAGTAATAAAAAGAAAATTTACTAGACTAGTTATAATTTTACTGTAACAATCAAAACAATAACCAAACATTAATGGCATGTCCCTGTCCTATTTATATAATAAAAAATACCAGGGATCAAAATATGATGTCAACCATTAAAACAACATAAATTTGACATATCCATGTCCTATTTCTATAATAAAAAATACCATGGATCAAAATAATACTCCTCCTAATAAAGAATCCAATTCAACACCACCCTCATATGGCTCTTTCCAAAACATATACATGAACTCTGGCAACATTAAGCTAAACTGAGCTTGTATTATGAGTCGATAACTATCTAAACTAGAGGTAAGGTCCTCAAGTAACTAGTGACTAGTTGTTGCCGCTAACAAGCTGAAAGTAGTTAACCATGGGTGTAAAGGGTGGGAAACAAATGTAACTATAATAGGCAACAAATCGATCACTCAAGGTGCCCGTCCATCCTAGCCAAGTTGTGAACCAAGCCAAGAAGCAAGCCAAGCCAACCCTGTCACATTAATTGTCTGCAAGGGAAAATGCCCCACTTAACAAAAACATGCATAACCAACACAATGTTGATTGGTCATTCAAGTAGAGCTAGCTCCCCTGGTTGTTCATATAGCCTGGTTGAAAGAAGAATCCTTTTTTAGAAATATGAGCCCTATAGAATGAGTATCCTCATCAAAATATCCCTGTAGAAAGAGCTCGATGACAGTTCCTGTTCCATCGAGCTAAAGAAGAGTGAGTCCTCGATCCACTTTCTAGCATAAAAAGGAGAAAACCATTTTAAACCATGGGAACATTAGACACACAAATCAATAAGTGAAGAGTATTGGTAGAAACAAGTAAAATGATTCACTTTCATGCCAAGAACATTAAATTTGATTCAAAAGCTCAATTTTTTAGTGTAAAAGGGAAAAATAAACTAGATATGCCCATCAAGTCCTAAATACACAAGATTTTTAGTATTCAAAATTGGCATGACCTAAAAAGGTGGCCTCAAAGATATAGACAAGGCTACAGAAAATGAATGGCTATACATACTACCCTAAAATGGTCCTTACAAAAAATCTAACAACAATGGCCTACTACGAATGTGAAGGGTTCAAAGCAATTTCTACAGTGAAAAATTTAAAATACCAAAAAGTCAAGATCAAGTATAAAGACAAAAATGAAAACAATGCATTGGTGAACCTTTACAGAAGATACTCTTAATCTTCAGTGCCCATTAGCATATCTATTACATCCACATCTTAAACATGGATTAGATGTGTGATTTTTTGGGAAATAATCATAATTTCAGAAATGAAGATAGGCAATTTCAAAACCTAACCCTAGGACTTGATGAACCGAGCTAGTACACAGAAGCACAAACCCTTCTTAATCTTAGGATCCCATCTAGATGAAAATTTCCTTTCATGCAACGCTACAAGAAAATACATATACACAATTTTATGAGACTAGCTACTGAAGCTTACAAAATAATACAAATTTAACAAATGTTTGAAAATAAAAATCCGTGTAATGAGAGATCTATGTGAGTGATACATACCTTCAACCCGATTGAGAGTATTTTCCAACTTGCCAAAGGTTATCATGATGAGGGGACAAAACGAAACCCTGGAAGAAATACAACCTACCTTCTTGGCCCTTATAATGAAGGAAGTAGTATTGCATGGAGTGTAGGGTGCAGGGGCTCTGAATTTCTTCTAGTGGAAAGCCGTTCTAACCTTGAGACAATTTTGGGTGTGCATGGCCTGGAAACCTCCCATGTATCTAGAGGTATCAAGGTAATGCTGGACTAACATCCTTGTGTGTTTGCGATTTTTTTAATTCCAACTAAACATGATGTTGGGTTTGTGTAACATGGCGGAATGAGTACCCATTTCATGGTGGTTTCAAAATATGGTATGGATTTAGGTTCCTCTCTTGAATCATCATAATTCAAATTGTGTTCTATGTTGTAAATTATGTATATTGTTTCCAAAACTTCAAACTTTGCTCATATCACCTCCCTCTACAACTTAACCCCATGGAATTCAAAACATCACGAACCCAACAATGTTAGATATAACTGCTGGACTATTAGAAACATATAGGGGATTTCCCCAAACCCTAAGCCCTAGTGTTCGAAAAAGACACCAGTGTAGACTAGATAATGTATCCTAGGATGGTCTAGGGACCTCTCCAAAGAAAACACCTATGATTTATTTTCTTAGTTCTTGTGCCATTTGGAACTTAAGCGAATCTGTGATGATTCAGGAGCACAACTAAAACCAAGAACCTTGCCTTTCCAAAGCTCGAAATTTTATCAAAGACCTCTTACTTTGGGGTTGAGTGTCAAGCATGAGAGATACTTTTGCATTGGATAGTACAACTGAAGAAGCACACATGAATATATTTGTCAGTCTTTGGTAGCTTATTAGAAGGAAATCTACACTTTTCCAAGTCTTTTTAATCAAATCTTTTATGCTTGTAGTTTTGGCATTGAGGAGGGATAGAAAATGGAGAGTTCCAAATTTCATTGGAAAATGAATCTTAAATTATGTTGTGTTATTACTTTGTTTTATTTTAATCTTTATTTTAGATACATAAATTATATTTTATTAATAAAAAATAAAAAATACATAGTACAAATTTTCAAAATTAATATTTAATCTCAAATTATCAATTTGGCTATGAATTTTATTATGCATTAATATTATTCATATACTTATATGAGAATATCAATGTTAAATTGAAGAGATTATAGATTTACGGTTTCGATTAAGTTGAGATCTCATAGAACTATTTTTTGAAAAAATTTGATGATATAAATTTAGATGATATTGAACTTGCTAAATTAAAAATTTATTTAAAATAACAAAAAGGCATATGAAGAGAAAATAGCAAAAGGATTGGATAGATTTACATTATCAAATGCTTGGTTTGATGATCTTATCAAAATTAGACAATGGTAAGTGCTTAAAGGGAATTCAAACACTTTTCAATTTTCATTAAAGTAGGTTCTACTTGAAAGAAAACTCCTAGTCCATATAAATTTAACTTCTGTGGATAGTAAAGGAGGACTATGATAGATTGATAAAAGATTTTATGATTCCCTTGGATAAACTAGAAAACAAACTAGAAAAAGTAAAGGAAGATTCTATTACTTTGACATATGCTAAGAAGAATAAAGATGAGAAATTTATACACTAGGTGGAAGTAAATTAGAGGATTTGTATAATAAATAAGTGGTTTCTTACCTTTCTGAAGAACCATAAGCTAAAAGAATCATTTTTAAACAAAAGACAAGAAAGTTGTTGTTGGAAAAAGAATAACCTCATAAACATGAGAGTAGGGTTGTTTGGCTATTAAGTTGGGATGAAAATACTAATTTTTTCCATTTTTGTGCAAGCCAAAAGAAAAACATCATTACTATTTGGAGAGTGGTGAGAAGAGATGGGTCAATGTCTTGTAATTTTGAGAATATTGCTTAGATGAGGATATACTATTTTACAAACATCTATAATGTTGAGATAAGAGATATTATATAAATGGTAGTTAAGAAGACCTCATTTTCCCTAGCTCTGTAAGTGTATTAAAAATGACATATCTAATGGAAGAGGTGTCCAAGGAAAATTTGCATTTTGTTCTACAAAGTTCCAAAAAGACAAAGGCCAGAATCTAGATGGATAGACAATGATTTTCTTCTTTAATAGCCATTTTAAACATCATGGAAGAGGAAATTTTGAAAGGGGTTCATGAATCAAGATACTTTAAGAGGATTCCAACACCATTTGATGTGAGTTTCATATCCCTTATTATGGAATTAGATAACCTAGTTTCCTTTGAAGAATACAAACCTATATATCTATGTAGTTGCAATTATATGGTTCTTATAATGGTCATTGCAAGAAGAGTTAAATGTTTTCCTTCAAAGTCCATTTCAAGTGAATGGTCTAGTTTTCTAGAAAGGAGGAAGATTCAAAAGGTTATTGGGGTGGCAAAAGGAGGACATTAATAAATCTTGAAAGCCAAAACCTATGGTAGTAAAGGTTGACTTATCAAAGGATTGGATTTGGTTGGAGTTTATGCTAATTCATTTGAGATTATGTGTTTTATTTGTGAATTGGCCATGAATTGTGTTACTACAGTTTCTTTCTCAGTGTTCATTAGTGAATGCACTATTGCTTTCTTTCGGCTAGAGAGAGGATTAAATCAAAGTTGTCCTCTTTCTCCCACACCTTTTCTTATTGTAGTAGAAGGTTTGATTAGTACCTTATTGGATGCTAAGAGATTTAGTGCATTTAAAGATATTATAATTGGTAGCTTAGTCACTTTTCCCATTTGTCATTCAATTATGTCATCTAATTTTTTTTTGTAATGGGACTAGAAGAGATGTGGGTAAGTTATAATAGATTTTAATCATGTATTACTTAGTTATTGGTATGATGATAAATGTTAGGAAATATACTATTTATTTTATGGGGACTATAAAATAGGATTTTACACTATTTTGAGGTTGAGTTGGATTTGGGCATGAAGTGTCTAGGGTTTATCTTAAAGCCAATTAATTATAAAAAAATAGATTAGATGTAGTTGATCACAAAGGTTGAAAAAGAGAATAGATTTGTATGTCATCACTCGTTATAAATATTGTCCTAGTAAAGTTGGTTTTTGAGGAAAACCTATCTATTAGATGTCATTGTCATGGATTCTATGAGGTGTTCTATAGGTGATAAGAAGGATAAATATTAGGTCTTTCTAAATTAAGAATTATTAGATGATTTGGCATGAAGTGCTTGAATTTTTTTTTATCTTGTATTATTTAGATGATTATGGGGAATAATAATAAATTATCATTGTTGAATATTTTGTGCATTGACATAAGGGACAATACATAAGAATATCTTCCCTCATTATTTCATGTTTGATTTGAAATGTTTTAGAAAAATAATTATAAAAAATAAGCCCATTCATCAACACCATTAGGGCTTATATTCCTCTCTACCATCTTCTCCAAATAGATTAAGCCCTCTTGCATATGGGCATCCTTGCAGAACCCATGATCACAACATTATACGACATGACAGTTGGTTCGAACTTCTCTAGAATAAAGTCAAACACATCCAATGCCTTTAGAACCTCTCCCGCCTTGAAAAATCCCTAAATAAAATTACAAAATGTTAGCTCCTTGAAGTTTGAACTTTGTCTCCTCATCTCTATGTATAGTTCCTCCACTTGTTACATTGTTTCCCCCTTCACAAAAACCTCAACAGTGGCAACATATGTAGGATGATCAACCCCATGGCATTTAACTAACATTTCCCAAAGTCCCCAAAGAATTGGAAAATGCCTCAAAATCCCCAAAACCATCAAATAGTAGTAGTATATGTAGGATAGTGATAATAAATATATATTCTTGGTTGGGATTGAGAGGGAATCAACAATCATGATAGGCTACACGATGGAAAGCACTAGGATTTTTTGATTTTATAGTGAGGAATTTAGGTTTTTAGGTTCTGATACTCCTGACATCTTGTGACATAAGGCGTTTAGGCTATGTTTCAACTCTTTTTGCAGGAATAGATGCCTTTGGTATTTATATGCGGTAGAATGATCATTCTTCCATCACAGTGGATCAAAGGAACAGGCTAGGACATGGGGTATCGACTTTATCGGAGGTCCCATGGTTTGGCCATGCTATAAGTCACATCTTTGTTATAAAAGTGTCTTATCATTATAAACTAGTGACTCCTCTATTATGGAAATGTTGATGCCAGAGTGTCTGGTAGGTAAGGGCTTTTTGGTTGTATACAAAGTGTTTGGAAGAATGATTGAATGAAAGGAAAATGTCTAAAATATGTTTGTAATAAATTTCCACTAGAATGAAGAGGGCAGACATGCATTTGTCCCTCTCTCCCCATAGATAGAACTTGTAAAGAAAGGATATTTAATTTTAGACCTACCCCTTTTCACCATATTTGTAAAATATCTATCAAAAGGGACTCTTTTTATTACGATATCAGTAGTTGACTTGGTAGCAAAGCTTGCTACCAAAATCCAAGAATATACAAGAATTCTGGGTACGCTTCTGAGACTTTTGTTTAAAGATAGGGTACTAAGAAAGGAATTCCTTCTATGTGATTATGGAATCACAAATGAGGCTAAAATCTCACTCATCATAGAGTTGAAAGGTGTATCCCGGGGGGTGGGGGGGGCTCCTTCTATTACTACATCCAAGTGTTTTAAGGAAGCCCTCAAGCCTGGTCCCAATTCATCGAATTTCTGGGATCTTTCAAGTCCAGGATTTATGGTTGAGAACTCACTAGACACTCTTACCATTGAAGTGATGGATATTGACACTACTATGAGGGTGGTAGAAATGGATTATCAACCACCCCTGTCCTACACTTGTGGAGCTCAAACTTCCCTCTTGACAAATCTTTTTTCAAAATGTTAACATCTTGTTCCTCTGTCAAAATGTAGTGTAGAAACATTATCTCCCTCTGATTATCACAGTAGATCACATTTGGATCTATCAACTGACCGAACAATCCAACAAATATCTTTCTCATCAATATCGCCTCACATGTTTCTTAACTTGCAACCATGTATTGTGCTTCTGCCGAGTTGAGCACCATATATATTTGCTTCCTGTTGTACCAAGAAACAACTACGAAATCGACAATTAAAATCCCACCTAATATACTCTTTCGGTCTGATATACTTCACACCCAATCTTCATATGTGAAGCCACACAAATTCACTCCCTCTGCTTGTTTATCCATAGTCCAGACTAGGTAGTGCCTCTGAGGTACCATAAAACATGATTAGTTTCCTTCCAAAATAATTTGGTTCGCCTAACCATATCTTGACTTATTTCATTGACTACATAGCACATATATGGTCATTTGTTCCCAAGATATGTGAGTGAACCCACTAGCTAATGATAAATTATAGCATCCACTTATTCACTTGAAGTGGCATCCTCCTTCCTCTAGTTGGTCAGTAGAGGTGTCTCCATGGGTTTACAACTCTCCATGCAGAATCTCTATCATATCTCATTAGCATACTTTTATTGAGAGACAAATAGTTCCCCATCGCCTAGCCATACTTCCAAACCAGGGAATTAGTGCATGAGACCCATGTCCTTCATTTCAAATTCCCTTGCAACATCCTCCTTGCAAGATCTCATCAATGACTCATCACTAGTTAAAATAAAATCATCAGCATATAAGACAGTAATAAGCAATTTATATTCTAACAAGATGCAATAGAGTTTTGCATCTGTTTCACTTTTGGTGAAGCCCAAAATGGTGAGATACCTATCGATCTTAATGTACTAAGGACGAGGTGCTTATTTGAGACCATAGAATGCTCACTTGGGTCTACACACATGAGACCCTCAACCAAATGTCTCAAAACCTTTTGGTTGCTTGATGTACACCTCCTCCTCAATAACCACATTGAAAAATGTTGTTTTTACATCCATCTGGTGGATCTTCCACCCCATCTACGTAGCCATAGAAAGAATTGATCTAATGGATTGGTACCTTTCTATAGGATTAAAGTAATTACAACAAACCTTAAACTAATATTAATCGTTGAAATTAAAAAATTGATAAAAAGTTGATTAGAAGCATGAACAACATCCTTTAATTAAATTCCTTTATGTCTTTTAGTCAATTTGATTCAACATAACTTTAATTTATGATATAGGTCTTCCCAAACATATGGTAAGTCCAAACCAAATCAAAACTAATTAGGATATATAAAACATGTCTCATAACTTTTGGTACTAATGTCTTCTCCTATGGTAACTACCAATTTGAGGGTTGCTTACTACTCGCTAGAGATGCACTGGACGACAAATGGTGAGGGACTCATTTACTCTATTTAGGGGGATGGAAAAGGGGTGGTTTTCTATTTCCTTGTGCTTGGACTTGAACGTGTTCTTGATAAGGCGACAAAACATGCTAAAATGATCTTATAATTGATTTTACCATCAATCACTTAAGGCTCCCATTTATAATGGAATGATAGGGGAAAACATGAAAAAAGAACTCTCTCCTGATATAACATGTGTTTGATATTTTTTTTCCGCCATAGAAACTCCCTTAACAAAATGTTTTCCACCAAGTTTGTTTTAAGAAAATTGTATTTTGCTTAGTTTACTACATTTTTTCTTATGACAATTGTATTTCACTTGGTTTGAGAGAGTTTTTTAAGACAATTTTAATGTTTAAGACCTAAAAAATGTCTTACACTACTTTTCTGTGTAGTCATGCACCTTTCAAGACCTTTCCAAACTAGGAAATGCACATCCACAAATCCCAAGGGTGCCCTTAGCATCAAGTAGTACTAATATGAGCTAATAAGAAAGTGTGCGCATATTAAATTAAGGATTTGAAACCAAAGATATGAGCTAATAGGAAATTGCGTGCATATTAACTCAAGGATTTGAAACCCAAAGTTTACTTTTGGGTGGGCAATGTTCTAGGCCCATACTATGCATGTATAATCTTTGTGTTGGGTGTGGAGTTTGATTATCTTCTTTATTTAAGGGTATCGCCGCATTGGACCCTAGTTCGTAATGCAGCGGAAATGACGCCTAAAATATTTGTGTTGCAAGGGGGGTCCAAGGGGGGCGGAAGCAATCTTTGGGAGCCCCCCTCCCCGACGGGGGATTGGGGGCAGCGTCCCCAAAGCTAAAAATAGATGTAAAATTCCCTTGTAAAATGTTGTAATTTTGTAGTCAATCTGGGTCATTCATTAGGCGGAGATCTGACGTTAGAAGTTATGTTTAATTTAGGGTTTTTTTCCTAGAAGGAAACCCCTCGCTATATATGAGGGAATTGTACTAGGTATATGTAGATCTATATTCTGAGTGAGGCAGAGAGAGGAGATTGAGAGTGAAGAGGGAATTACAATGGCTCTGTTGTAGGTTGTATCTCTTCAATTTGCTAGATAATATAAAAGGAAGGACTGGTTGTTTCTCCATGGCGTAGCCAAAATTGGGTGAACCAATTTTATTTGTGCCTCTCTTGTTTTATGCATTTTATGTGTTTATATTTCTGTAATATATTTTATGTGTTCCATTGCACTAGAATATATAATTTTCTAACACTTTGGCACATGGAGAATTCAAATGTTTAGAATAAAATGAAAGAATGATATAGGACTAACCTGAGTCAAAGGTAGTGCAATTGTAGAGTAAATTCTTGCACCCCTTTCTTTATAGAACACAGTTCTTTCTACTGCAACCAAAGGTTTCACATTTGAAAGTTGTTGACTCCTAAGAATATAACTACTGCATACAATGCCCCAAAAAAAATAGAGAGATCATTGCTCATGTCCCTAATATGTAGGAATCTAGTCATTAGTATCTAACAAGAGTCTATATCATACAAAATGAGAACATCACACATTTTGATGATCTATCTATCCAAACAAAATATTTTGGGTAGTAGTTTGTCATACAAGAGATTTTCAACTACATACTTTTTTGCGTTGACTTTCCAAAAGATAATTTCAAAGAGAAAATCATAGGTAGGTGTGAAGAAGTATCTAACAACATTATGATCAATATTTTGTCAGTAAGTCCACCACTACTTCAACTGATAGGATGTGAATTGTTGAAAGAATGATTATGAGTATTGAGTAGTGAAGTATAGATCTTGAGTTGAGCTCTTTAACAAAAGTTCTATTTTTCCTTCATTTCGAAGAAAAAGAATGAAATCTTAAAATGTGACTTTGAAGTGGATATCTTAGTACCTTGTAGACTTGTTGTAATGTTAGTAGAAGGATTCTAGTGCCAAAACATTTAACAAATTTAATGCCTACTTGCGGAGGGAATAGTTTTTGAATTCTCTACAAAGTCTATTCGTAGATGATTTTAGACAATAATATAACTAACTTCCAACATCCATATAACTGGGTTGTATTTTTCTTTGATCTTTGCTACTTCTTGAATAGCCTATAGTTTTCATGGTGAGATTAACAAAATTAACTCACATTTAGACATTAAATTGATAGTACTCTGTTGTTTCTGGGAAAACTAGTGTCTTTTCAATCTACTAGTCCCACTAAGATTGGTAGCTATCTTAGAAACAAACAATCAAAGCAATTCACAATTTCCTCTATGTATGATATATAAGAGAGAAGCAAAAGACCAACTTGGATCTTCCGATTGACTCTTTGCTTGATTTCTCTCTCCCTTGATAGAGCTTGCAACTCCTCTCCTACTTGTCCCACTTCAGAGAATACCTGTAGAGAAAAAGTAATAGAACACCATCAAAGCGTCTCAATCTATAATATCATAAACAATGCAAAATCAGAAGTACATTGAACATACAATTGCATTCACAAATAACAAGATTCACAAATACATGATTGTATGGAGGAAAACTCAAAGAACTTTATTGAAATAGAAGGGATAATTACAACCCAGCTATCTGATCCAGCATCAAAGCCCTCTTCACCTCATGAAACGAAAGATCACCCAATAATACAATGTTTCTTCTGAAAGACAAACTATCAACACTTCCTTACAAATTACAAAATTCTAGTCTCTAGATCTCTTAGATGAGGGATCAATTTATAGATGTTTGTAGAGGTGTTAGTCATCTCTGCGTTTTTGATTAATGGCATTGCACTTGTAGTTCTTAGTTCCACTTGGAGATTTCTTGGATATCTTACTCATCCCAGGGCGAATTCAGAGAAGAAAGTGTCATAGGAGAATTTTCTAGAATATTCCATGAGCATCCACTTAGTAAACTGTCTCAGACATTTGTCCATTCTCACTCATCGCACCCCACAGAAGGCTTCTTCAGTATGCTTCACACTTGGCTAGTGTAGGAGTCAGTATGCATTTCACCTTGAACAAGAAGCAGTAAGTATGGTCCCGTTTTGGCTAGTTCTGAGTGTTTTTTCAGGTGGAACTTTTGGGAAATGATGTAATCAATTGACCATGATCCTTTAGGGTATGAAACAACACTTTTAGGGGTTAAAGAGCCCTTTCTTTATCAAAATATATGATTGGGGTTGAAGAGCCCAAATATTTCTATAACATATGTTAAAACCATTCGTTTTCTAGCTACAAGACTCTGCAAAGTGGTTACCTCAAAATATTCAATGATCTTGTGAGAATAATGGCCCAGTGGCCCGAAGTGAATCACGTTCCCTCATCTTTTCATCAACAATAATTTAACATGTTATAGTAAGTAAAAAATCAGTGCTCTAAAATAAACAATATAAGTTATCATATACTCTATAAATTGCTTTATCTCATAAAAACATTCAAAGATGTCAATGATGGATTGATGAACGGTACATATAAAAGTCCTTACATTATCTATTGCATTATAAACAATTTACATAACAATTACAACTACTATCACATGCAAAATAGAACTGAGATCATCCATGAAAATTATAGAAGGATTTGCAACAAGCTTGGAAACTAATGTTAGCCTTTACCTTTGTTCTATTGACAATCGAGTCACACTAGGCAAGCCTACTAGTGCATCCCTTAAATTCTCTAATTCTACAAGTTCCATGACTTCATCAACAAAGGCCTACAAATTGGTATCTTTTGCAAGTCAGAAACATGATAGTTTGGCACAATGTCATAAGAGAAATTGATTAGTTTTGTAGACTTACAACTTTGGTTTATTTGTCAACATCCTTCAAAAGACAGATAAATGCCAAATATAACAATGATTCCAAAACAGTGACATGTGGAGAATGTATGTAATTCTACTCGTAGTTATCGAAAATCTAAGCAAAGTTTTCCTGTTTTTTGGGAAATGCATATATCTAGATATCATCCTCAATATATCCTTCAATCTTCCTCCCAGCTAGGACATCCATGACAGTTGTCTTCCCTACACCACTAACCCCCATAATTGTTGTAAGAAGACCAAGTATGAATGCACATGTAAGAGAGCAATTGAAGTCTATATATAGTCACTTAGGGAAGAACAAGCATATAGAAGGTTTCTGGTTGGCTTGATGAAGGTTATTCCGCAGATGAATTTCACTATGAGGATCCATTCGGTCATGTTTTACATGTAATTGTAGGAATGATTACATGTATTACATTCTCTTTTGCAATTTCATTGATGGATATGCTTGTTCTTAGGTTAAAACTAGGCCCTAAGACCATGTGGATGAAGGATCTGAGCAAAAATGGAGCTTTACAAGATGAACACCCAACTTGTGATCACCCTATGTAGCACTAAGTTACAGATGGGTTTGTTCAAAGGCCCACATGAGTTTTGTGGTTGGACACCCTCTTCAAGGAGGTGGTTGGGGGATGTTGCAGGTAATAAGGGGTGAGAAATAACCCTAATGGAAGAGCTTCCATGTATTTGAAGGTGTGTTTCCCCCTCAAATAGATTTTTTTGGTGGTAAGGACACATTTTCACATATTTGGAGGCATATTGCACCTTTTGAGGTATTTGGGGTTAAGTACATTACAAAAATTCAACCCTAGGTGATTATTATCCATATGATCCTAGTTAAATAGATAAATTGCTAAATTTAATGTAATGTAGAAATTACTTTTAGATCATAGCATCAATCACATAATAAGTAAAAAATTAAGTAATGGAAGAATAAAAGAGTTTTATGGATACATAAGTAATTTATTCTCAAAATCAGCTTTGCATACCTCAAGGAAACCTCTACAAGATACATAAAAACAACTTCATGGTCATCATAATGATATCAAAATGAGGTATATGATATACACAAAAAAGAAAGGAAGAAGTTGTACAATGGTTGTACTTCTCCATATGGCCATACATATCCATATGATTGTATTGATTCTTTGTACAATTTCCTCTCAATCTATTGAAAATGTGTAAGATCATCCTTATTATGCATTGCTTTTTCTCAGTTGTTCATTGTGGGTAATTCCCCTCTATCTTGTCTTATTTATGCTTTTCTGAAACATGTACAAGTTCTTGCTTGCACTACATTTCTCAATGTACATATCGTTCAAGACCTTTTCTTCATATTTGGAAGAAATTTTACATGAGGAGATACCATGTGGTTGTTGACATAATCAAACCCTCAGATGAATATTAAATTCATGCTTTAAAAGGATTTCATGAAATAGAAAGTGGCAAGAGGAAATATCGACCTATTTTATTCATTCAAAAGACAAAAGGAAGTGCTCCACCTGAGGAGGATTAGGGCCTTGAAAATAACCATGAAGGGAAACTTACCTGTGAATCTTCCAGGTCCCCATTGAAGGTTCTTGACAAAATTTGATTCTTCCTCTTCTTTTGACACATGTCCTGACTCATAGTAATCTCCTTTACCTAAATCCTTGAATGCAACTTCTCCCCTATATGATGGTCCTCCTTTCCTCATTTCATAAGCGGTTAGAATTCCATGTAGTTGCGACATGGTAATTTTCTGTAGATTCTCCTTTTCTTCTATTGCAAAAAATTTTGATTCAAACTTAGGAGACAAAGATCTTAGAACTTTTTTAACTACAACAACCTCTTTTAATTCTTCACCCAAATTTTTCATACAATTAACAATCTCATCTATACGAAGGAAATAGTTAGCCACACTTTCATCATTGTACATCCTGAGATTTTCATATTCAATTCTGAGGGTTTGAAGTTTTTCTCGTTTTACCTGCTCATCTCCTTCATAGGTCAGAACAATCTTGTCGCATATTTCTTTAGGGGTTTTATACTGCATGACCTTGATGAATTCATATTGAGATAGACATCCTAATAGAGTGTTGACATCCTTTGCATTTGTTTCAAACTCTTTCTTCTCAGCCGGATCTGTAGGAGTTGCTGATGGAAAAGTGTACCCTATAGCTATGATATCCCAGACTTCTGTACCAAGAGATTGAAGATAGGTTGTGACTCTTACCTTCCAATAGATTAAGTTGGTCCCATCAAAAATTGGTGGCCTGATTGATGCTTCTCTCTCGTAGTTGCTCATGATGATAGACCTTCCTTCAAGCGATTAAGCTTCTTCTGAAGGACCTGCTTTGATACCAATTGTTGGAAATAATACTGAGAGCGGGGGTGAATTAGTATTATCTGATTAATTATTTACTTTTTCAAACCCAGAACATATACGCTACTTCAGTTAGATGAACCCGCGTATATACGCAACTACAGATAAGGAAACCCGCGTATATTATGTAGATTTATAATTTACTTTATTCTATTAAGTTATGCACTAGAACCATATAAACAGTTGCCAAGAACAATAAAACAAATCAGAAGACAACCACACATAAGAACACAAGATATAAGGTGGAAATCCAATGTGGGTGAAAACCACCTGCTGCAATTCATCTCTATCTTCTTTTAATTAGAAACTTCTTTTTACAATGATTATGTATTGGTGTATTCCTTTACCAGTACGCAGGCTGCTACCTACAGAGAGCTACAACCCTCTTTCATTTTCCAGCTTCTCCTAGAAGGGAGCTACAACCCCCTTAGTTCTTGTACTAGTTGAGATACTAGTACGCAGGCTGCTACCTGTAGAAGGCTACAACCTTCTCTTTCTTCCAGGGACCACATTTCATAAATTTTCAGACTGGATCCACAAATAACATCAATCAAACATCAAGAATTTCTGCATCAACCAATCGCCATTTCACCAGTCAAGACTGAATCAAAATAAACACTTCTCTATCAACTATACCAAGATCACAGTAACTGTAATCACACCTCAAATTCTAAACCTAGATCACTGCAATAATCAACAGAAGCAGCTAAAACATAAATTATGATATGTACGCTACTTCAATATTCAGAAACTTGTGTGCATACGCTTCTGTGTTAAGACCAACCTACGTATATGCACTTCCGCCTTCCAGAAACTGCGTGTATGCACACCTGTACTGAGATCAACCTACGTATACACACTTCCGACTTACAGAACCTGCGTGTATATGCACCTGTGCTTCACTGAACCTGCATACAGATCTATAAAGGTAATTTACCCCTTCAAATGTTCAGATATTAGTTTACCCAGATTATCAAATTTATAGATCAAGAAAGCACCACATACAACAGATCAAAATCATACAAAGATACTATCATTCAAGCCTTAAGATTTTGACCTGTCAAAAGAACTTATCCTTCTCCTTGCGCTCAGGTTCCTTCCTCCTTCAGATCTAGATCTGCACCATAACCCATTCACTGTATTCAAGATCTAGCACTTTTTAAGATATTCAATCATTCAGATAATCACTTGCCAAATGATCTCCTTCCTCTTTTATAGTCTTAGGGCTTTCACAATACCACGGTCCAAAACCATAACAATTCAATACCATGGACCCAATACTTGGGATCAAAAATTATGACGAGATACCATGGCCCAAAACCATAGGTTCAAATACCAAGGACTAAATACCATAGGCTAGAAACAAGTTTTCCCACATGTGCGCGCTTTTCTTTGCATGAAAGTGCGTGTATATGCATACGTACGTTGGGAATGTCCAACCCACATATATACGCATCTTTGTTAAAGTGAACGTGCGTATATGTCTTTTTCTTCTTTTTGAGATACTGAACTATGATCTGTCACCAGAGTGAGTTACCATCAAGGAAAACACCTATGCCATAGTACGAAAACTACCAAACCTGTGCCAGAATGCCAACATTGTCTATTTGGGGGTTGGAGATGGATCCAAGATCAAAATTGGATTAGACGACATCATGGGGAAGGATGGAAATCATTCATTATCCTTTCAACCGTTGCAAATCCTTCACAATAATGACATTATCTACTTGCAACAGATATATTTGTCGAGGTCTCATAACATTGACAAGTAGAGTTAGAGAAGGGTTGAAGATCTTGGCATATTAGAGACATATCATGAGGAATGGGGGTTATACATAGCGTAATTTTGATCTGCTAGTATCACTCTTGGTGATAAGCAGGACTGCAAGATATGGGGGGTGGTAAAATGAAAAATAACAATTTGATGGTCCAAGACTTGTACTTGAAGTTGACAAAGCCCAAGAGGATCAGTGACTATAATAATAATCTATAGGATATATGGAGATGGAATATATCAAACAAATTAAAATGTTTTTTCTAGATGGTAGCACGTGATCATATATTAACATGGAACAACTTGGAAAATAATGGATTCATTAGTCTTGGAAAATGCCCTCTATGCATGGTGGGGTGGGGGGGGGGGGGGGGAGAGATACAAATCATTTGTTGATCAAATGCTCATATGTGAGGCTGATTTAGGATGGGGTTATGGAGGAAATGAATCTTCCTTTCATTGGAACTAACCAACCCTTGTTCAAATGTCTTCTTTCATTGTTCACTTCACACAAAAACTACAAGTCCCTCCCATTATATATCATATGTATTATAAGGAAAAGTAGGAATGCTAGCATATTTTATCAGAAAATTGTGATTGTTAGAGAAGTCATTATCGAGACCTTTTCTCAACGAGATCAGGCTGGTGATCCAGTCTAAGAGAAATAGGAAATGAAAATTCATTGATATTTAGAAAGAATATCCGGTTGGGTTTTTTGATGGAGACAACAATATAAGGAAACACGGATGTGGTGTAGTCATAGTTACTGAGCCTGGTAATTTCTTCCACTTTTGGTGGGGGAGTGGAATGGGATCAAACAACAAATTGGATATTACAACATTATAGGGAGTCCTTTTCGCAGGAAAATGGCTAAGGTTAGACAAAGTTTAGGTATATGGAGATGCAAAAGGAATCATTGACTAGGTAAACAAGCATACTAATTTAACCCCCCCCCCCACCCCCTATAATTGTAAATTGGATGATGGGGATTTAGAAACTTGGTAAGGATTTTTAATCGTATACATTTCCAACATATATATGGAGAACACAATTGGACAACGGACCTCCTATCTAAAAGAGGTATTTCAAAAGAAACATGTCAGTCTTCAAGTAGGGTATCATGGTAAATGCAAGCAACATCAACTACTCTTAGGAGATAATTTTACACAAACCCAATTTAGATGGAATTTTTGTATTTTTAGATAATGAAAGTGTTCATTTATAAAAATATAATGCTTATAAGCTAAAGTTTGATGTTAAGAAAGACACTTTTTGTAGAACAGGAAAATAGAAATGTATGGGCATATGAATGATAGGATAAGCATGAAAGGATAATATAATGAACAAAATATGAATTATGTATTATGCTTATATTTTAATACAAAGATAGCATTGTTTTCTTTCTAAAAGAAAGAAGAACTAGCGTTCAAAGTAAATGAAATAGTAAAAAAACACAAATTAAAACACAATTGATGGAGACCTCGAAAAATACTCCAACTATGTTACTACCTATCCCCATTCAACAAAAGTGCCTCCATTTCTCCTCTCATGAAGCAGACCTTTGTTTTCGGCCTCCATTGCCCTAAATCCCATCATTTTTTTTCAACATCCATTGCTCTAGTTTCTGAAGATTCCATAAACAACATAAAGATGGATTCCTAATCCTTTACCTTTACCTTTTTTACTAGCAGCTCATATTGAAAATTTTAAGACAAATTAAATTTTGAGACAAAAGCTTTCTTTTTTCTTAAAAAGTTATCTTAAAATCCCCTTTTGTGTAGTAGTGTTGAATGCAATAAAATAGAAGTTGTCTCTAATCCTATCAATAGAGATTGAAGGAACATAAGATGAATTGACGTCCAAGAAATCTTGCCAGGAAAAGTTGTCGCATTCTTCAAAGTCGACTACCCCCACATAATGAAGAGCCCAAAAAATTGTTGTCTCTATATAGGATAACATGAATGGTAAGTGAAATAGCAACCTCAATGTACGTTCGAGACAATAGTAGCATGAAAGTTGGCAGAATTAGGGTGCACTGTCACAATAAATTTTGCAGTTGTTAGTTTATATTGTTTTAAATTGATATTTTTTTGTATTAATTGTTAATTATCTTAAATGAGTTTCATCTTAGGTGGCCATTGTATTAAATATAAAGTTTTCTCTTAAAATATTTTTGTCTTAAATATAAAGTTGTCTTAAAATAATTTTGTCTTAAATTATTTTTGTTTTAAAATAGTTTCGTCTCAAATTGTTTTTGTCTTAAATATAAAGATTGCCTTAAAATATTTTTGTCTTAAATATAAAGTTTTGTCTTCAAATATTTTTGTCTCAAATTGTTTTTGTCTTAAATTTAAAGTTTTGTCTTAAAATATTGTTGCCTTAAATATAAAGTTTTGTCTTAAAAAAAATGTCTTAAAAATGCCCTTGGTGTAGTAGTGAAAGGAAATCTTTTATGAGGAAAAGCCTCACGAGAGGTAAAGGCGAGCTTTTCCAAAAAAGGCCTAGGAAATTGGATGAAACATCCACCTAAAAGCGGGACGCTACTAAAGGAACTATATCATGAAAGAGGGTATTAAATACCCATTACATAGATCAATTGGATGCACTTGATCCATGGAAAGAACCTTGGCTTGGGGGCGATTAGAGGTGATTCATGGTTGGGTTGTGGTACTCCACCCTCCAAGTGGTGTCCCTTCTTCAGATCTAGTCAGACTCATTTGCGTAGGATGTTCTGTATGTTGGTCTCTGACCCACTATGTCATTAAACCTTAGCTCATTTGCATAGATGTTGTGTTATCTGTATGTATGAAATAATTGCAATCTTACGCACGTGAATCTTAATGCATCCATGTTAGTGGCAGAATCATAGTAGGTAGTTGTTAATTTGTGTGCCAAGGAGCTAACCTACTCATGATCGAATTTGCCTGTGACCATTGTGTATTAGTAGAATTGTTGATACTAACTTGTTATGAGGTAGTCATATGCTAATATGGAAATAGTTATTGATCTACATTTGATCATTAGTACATGTAAGGGAGGAATATAGTATGACTCAAACATTACGTGATATCTCTAGTTTTAAATTGGCATGAGTCATTGGTGCATGCATAATATTTATAGAATAATGCCTCTAATTGCTTAATCTATGGTCAGATTATCTACTTCCTGCATATTCAATGAGGTTGGTGCTGGCTTAGTGGGCCTTGACCCGGGTTCAACATTAATTAGCCAAGCAAATCCCTACACTACTGGCCCTTTTGGCATCAATCCATAGAGAGCGAATTGAATTCTTACCTGAAGTAATATGGGGGGATGCAAGAACCAAGTTTCTACAGCCCAATATGGTAGTGATGTCGTTTTATACCTTGAACCCATCTTCGTGCGGATCGATAACCCTTTTAGGGCTTATCGATATGCTTCTCCTATTCGGCTTCGAGACCTTCATGAAGGTTTTTCAACATCCTTCATGAACCCTAAATAAGTGACTTATCCACTTACGCTCTTCTGTAACTATCCTTACCTTTGTAGTTACCTTGATTGGCTTAAGTATCTGATAAATTCAACAAGCAATTTGATATTCTTCACGTAAACATATATCATTACTTGCGTTGATATAACAAAGTAAAAAATATATATTCGTGCATCAATATAGCATTAAATCATAAACCCAAAATTCTTCATAAAATAATCCATGCATTCATAACAGAAGAAAATATATCAACACATGTCACTCCAAAATAATGCTCTTTATTAATGCTTCATATCTTCTTTACAGACTCTAACTACCTTGCGCACACAGCTGTAGGGGTTTGCGCACTCAGTTGTGGACTTCTACCCTAGGCCTCTCCGCACATAACTGTAGAGCCTATTTCCTATGCTGAGGCTTTTCATTCTTAGCTCTTACTGACCCATTACATCAACCTCAATTACCAAACCTAATCTGAATTGCCTTAGACTCTTCTAAGAATCTCCTTTTTATATAATTCCATGGTCTGCAGACCATGGGTGGATCTTCTAAAGCTGACATGACTTAGCTAAAAGAAGGGCAGAAACCCTTTATGACATTTTACATCTTTGTGCTTCGCGACCACAAAATGCAGATAATTTAAACTTTTTATACAAAAAATTTGGCTTTGTTCCCTAAAATATGGGCCTTTAACCCTAAAATTGACTCTAGGGTACTCGTTCACAATAGGACCCCAACACAAATATGGTGACTCGTCCCTGAGTCACTTTGTTGGTGCAAATATGTTGCTTTGAAGATCTCCCAAACTCCACTTTCACCACTTCAACTTCAGCGGTACACTGTGTTGCCACTTGCTTGACTTGCTCTACCATCTACTCCATTGCTGGTCCTATGCTATTTGCCTAGATCTTCTGCTGTACTATTTTTAGGCTAGCTGACTTTCGTTCAATGGTGGTGATGAGAGCATAGGCCTCATAGGCCCCAATCTAGCCTTGAGTACTACTTATTTGCACTACGTTGTTTCCACTTGTTCCTTTAGTTTCATTGCTTCTTGTAGTTTTTCCAGTCTCTCCGTGATGACAACGGTGCGCGCCATCGCTCTTGCTTCATTGTACCACTGCTATAATTCCCTTGCCTTAGTATTAACCTCTACAATTTAGGATCTTCCGGCACTGGTAAGTACCTCCAGCGAATGCTCAAAGAGCACAGTGCAATCCGTCACCAGGTTATCTACTATAGCAACTACATTTGTGACAACTACCTTGTGATGTTCTTTGACCTCTGGTGGTGTCGAAGGCTAGGACTTCAACTCAAGCTCTATAATCTTAAGGTTTAGTTAAAACTAAACCTTGGCCAGCTCGGTCTTTGCATCGCGCACACCTGCAACCAACTTTTGAATCTTGGCTTCCATTGACGCTTCTTCCAGGATATGTAGCTCCAGAATGGTTCTGCATGCTTCAAAAACCACTACTGCAATTCGCTTATTCTTCTCCTAAATATTTTTCCAAGTGTCGATCGCTAAAGTCTTCTTTATGAACATCTGGGCATTGTTAACCTTCTGCTTGCTGATCACACTCAGCGCGCGTTACTCTCGGGCCCTAATTTCTACAATCACACCTCCTTACAACATGTAAAGGGATTCAATTAGGAGCATGACCAAATTCAAACCAATGTTTCTTGGAGCACTGACAACAGCCTTGTTAACTTCCGCCTCTATAGTTAGAGCACCATTCGGTAGTGCGACGGCTCAGGGATCCAATGAGTGAACCATCTCTGATGCTTCAGTAGTTCCTAGCAACAAACTGGTCTTACTTCTATCCTCCAGTGCGATCTTGATCTGATGGTACCCTGAGAACCCATCAGTGAAGGAATATGCTTCTTGTCCTCCTACATTATCCAACACTTCATTAGTGAACAAAGTCAGAAATGGATCATCCATGAAAGTGTCATTCTGCATGCTTTAGCGACCACTACTGCAGTACGCTCATTCTTCTCCTGAATCTTTTTCCAAGTGTCGATCATTGAAGTCTTCTCTATGAACATTTGGGCATTGTTAACCTTCTGCTCATTGGTCACACTTAGTGCATGCTGCTCTCAAGCCCTAAGTTCTACAATCATAGCTACTTACAACATGTGAAGGGATTCACTTGGGAGCATGGCCAAGTTTAAACCAATGTTTCTTGGAGCACTTACAATATTCTTATCAGCTTCCACCTCCATAGTTGGAGCACCATCTGACATTGCGACGACCTAGGGATCCAATGAGCGAACTATCTCTGCTGCTTCAGTAGTTCCTGACACCAAACTAGTCTTACTTATATCCCCTAGTGCGATCTTGATTTGATGGTACCCTGAGAACCCATTAGTGAAGGAATATGCTTCTTGTCCTCTTACATTATCCAGCACATCATTGGTGAATGGAGTCGGAAAAGGATAATGCACACAAGCATCATTCAGCTTCTTGAGATCTACACATATCCTTATTTCATCCTTCTACTTCTTTTCCTGAACCACTATTGGGCTCACCCAATCAGACTCTTCCACTGGTTCAATAATACCTGCCACAAGGATTTTAACCAACTCTAAGAGGACCCTTTCTTTATACTATGGATTGAGGTGGTAAATGCTTTTATTGATTGGCTTCGCGTCCCATTTCAACGTAATTTTCATAACTCTTAGGTCTCCTATTATCCCCTTCAAGTATGAGAACTTCATCAGGAACAAGTCCTAGTATTCCCGAAGCATCTCAGTGACCTTGCCCATGTAGCATCATCCTAGTAGTCTCATATCTTTAGAAACGTCGGCTCTGCCTCTGTCCCGATGTTCACTTTTCTTGATTTCAACAGTGCAGTGATATATGGGTTTTCTATCTGTGGTCCGTGAACCTTGCGATGTCCTCCTATTTCTGGGATATTAATGTTCCTTGAATCCTCATTTTCTTCTTCAAAATTCACATTGTAGCACTCCAGCACATGGCGCATCTGGGTGGTCCAATCTAGTTGAATCAAATTCAAGGGATCTTGTGGTATTCTGAAGATCATTGATTTTACTTCCTACAGTGCTTCATTAATGCACTCAAATCCATCTTCAAATTTGAATGTTATCAAGAATCCCTGTCTCAAAATATCCTATTCCTTTGTGCCATGGCAGAGCTCTGTCTCCAAGTATCGATTCATAGGTATCACATCCAAGGTGTGAGAGAATAGATGCACCCTCTCCGGTTGCAGTTCAACTCTTTAGGCATTGGTACATTTGGCTATGTGATCGTGTGAATGACTCCTTCCATTGCATTTCTCTATCAGTCATACCTTTGGGTGATCAAACTACACCCTCATCATTCTCCTATATTTGCGCCATCCATCGAAGTTGTCTTTATGCATACCCCACCATATTGTATGTGTAGCTTGCAGCGCGAAGTCCAAGGCTTGGAAGAAATTATTCTTATACACTTCCCTTTCAAATGCATCCAAAAATTTATCAACATCAGTTAAACCATCATAGTAAGGAAAAATTCTTACCTTCAATGATACATAGTGAAGCGATTTGGTCATCATGTTACATCGTAGCGTGGATACTTTGTGTAATATATTATGCTAGTGTTCCAATTCCTCATCTAAATCTAATGTGTAGGAGATTTCATGGTCCCATGCAAGACATCCATCAGTTGTAGGATTCATGCATTCTTAATCTCATGCTATTATCTTATAAATCTGGTCCAAATCGTCATCACTTTCATAATCGTAGATTGGTTCAGTGTACGGTCCTTCTGCAGGGTCCAATGGTACTACTACGCAGAGGGATTTTCTTTCAAATGACATCATCTACTTCTTCAAATTAATCAGTCCATTCATGTCAATAGCCCTGTCGATCCAAAGGAGCACAGGGTAGGGATTGCTTTCATCCATAATATCTATCACTTCAAAATTGGCCAATGCACTCGCACCTTTGATATCGGCTGTCACTCCCTATAGTCTTCCCATGGGAATAATATTTTGTTGATTTTCCATCCTCAATTGAATAGGAGACCACTGCAGTGTAGGCCTCCCCATTCTCTCCCGTGTCTATTTAGGCAAAACATTTGAGTCAGATCCTAGATCTAGAATAACTTGGTCCATTTCATATTATCCTATTTCCATGGTAAGTTTCATCCCCTGCCCTATTCTTTCCTTATGATTACTAATCTTCTTCACTACACACGATCCGGCAGAAGAGTTTTCTTTCCCGACACACTTATTTATCAGCTCCTGTAACCTTTTCACATCCTTGCTATTATGCATCAGCTTCATATAGGTCTCCAAGAAAGTAGTAAGCATAAAAGGGTCTATCTCTTTAGCTAGCTTATCCTAGCTTGTTGAGGCAAAGGCCTCAATGAAGGTTTTCTTTGCTTCCATGAAGGTTTCCTTCACGTGCTCGAAATCGAAGCCAACCTCCTTTTTTGGAGCTTTGCGTACCCATTCACCTTCTTCAAGCTTCTTTCCCTTTTGTTTGCCAGTCGTCATTCCATTTAAAAGCATGATGTTCACATTAGGATCCTCTTCGCAGTTTTCAACCCTCATCATCTGTAGATTCAAGGTAGGCTGCTGAGGATTTACCCCTTTTTCACGTATCTTAGCTAGTAATATAGGGCATTCTTCTATCGCATGGTCAAACTGAGTGCAATATTTGCATGATAGGTGTATTGGCTTCGTGTGTTCTCGCACATACTTTCCTGGTCCCCCATAGTTATAACAAATCACTTGTCCTCAGCCTCTACCAGGTCCTCCTCCACCTCACCCCCACCTGCTCCCTTGAAATCCTCCTCGCACTCCCCCACCACCTTGACTCAGAGGCCAAGTTTCTGTTTTCACCCTATATGTAAGTGTTCTATCCATCATTAGCTCATAGCTATGTAATTTATGCTCATCATGACCCACCAATTGACATAAGTTGTAGAAGGGTTATTACGTATCTGTAAAAATTTCTGCAGTAGGTGACAATTATCTGTCACATTTTTTCCAACCACTTGACAGATAACACAACATAGCGCTAGCCCTGCTTGATACTCTAGCCTCAGAGGCATTGATGCTCCTACGGTAACATAATTTGTGAATATTGGGCAGTGATCTTAGTCATGCCCCTGGCTTTTGCATTTCAGGCACCAAACTTCTTCACACACCTTTGGCCAAACTGCTCTATCCTTCTTCAGACTTTGAAACTCTAGGCAAAGGTTTTGCAACTGTGCGTGAATCTATGGAACTCCCAAATTAGCATATTGCATCAACATCTCGTGCAATCTCATTGAAATCTCCAGAGATTCCTCTCAGGTCCCAATCTTTTGCTATGATAAAGCAACCCTCAAATGAGGCAAGAGTGAAGCCACAAACTGTTCACGGTGCTGCCCATCTATAAGATTCATGTTGGCTTCGCAGATTGTGGACTGCAATCTCTGATCTAGATCCCTAGGTGTCTGGTCAGGCTTCATCATGATCTCTCTGAATCCTACAATTGATTGAGCTTCGGAATTGGGCCTACTGAACTCTTTATTCAGCGCGATCTGAATATCTTCTAATGAAGCCATCGGGTTATCAGTGCAGTACTTAATGTACCATGTCAACATATGTTCCTGTAAAGCAGTGAAAAGAACTAATTTCTTCATCTGATTGTCTATTATACACTTAGCCTCCCATACGGCCTTCACTACGAACCAAAACTAGTCCGGGTCCTCTCTTCCCGAACCCTTGAAAATGTGTAGCTTTACTGCATTAGCCATATTGAATGGTGGCTGAGGTGGTGGTAGTGTGGGCGAAGGTATATTCAACGGAGGTGAAGATGGAGGTGGTGTGGGTGGATGGTGTATTTGTGGGAACCCTTGTCTTATCAATTAAACAATGCTCTATGAAGAAGCTATCAACGGACTATATTCAAGTCCTATTTTCCCTTTGTCCTTGAAGATATTCCACTTTACGTAGCTCCAAACATCAAGGTAGTTGCATAACCCACTTTTCGCACAATAGCATCTTAATCCAAGTATTTAAAGACATTAAATACTTACCTCGCAGTCCCTTGAAGAAGTGGCACTCCGCTTTGTTGTAACTGACTGAAGCATTGACTTCAAACTCAATTACTAATCCTCCCATGATAAGAGCGAGCCATTGATCAACAACGCATGTGATCTTATCTTCAGAGGCTTTCAGTTTCCGCACTAACTCTAGGGTTCAAACTATCAGACCGTCAAGCCTCCACCTTCCTTGGCCATCTGCCAAGTTAGCGATCCACTCATATAATTCAACTGGGAAGGAGGAAAATAAGATTTCATGTATCTCTATGTACAAATATCTACCCAACCACTATTCTTTCGTCAATTGTGGATTTTTGTTTTCTTACACAGCAAATTCATGGATCTTCTTATCCAACCAGTCATGAATTTCCTTCTTAGTTGGATTGTAGTGATGTGACATCACACATCCTTTTATGCAGATCTGAGTCTCGACAATGGAACCATTTTTTGGCTTACTGGGCCCTGACCTAGATTTAGCGTTATTTAGCCAAGCAAATCCCTACACTACTGGCCCTTTCGGCATCAATCCGTGGAGCGTAGACTAAAGTCTCACTCGAAGTAGTATGGGGCGATGCACGAACCAATTTTTCACACCTAAAGATGGTAGTGATGTTGTTTTATAACCTAAACCCGTCTTCGCATGTCAATAAGCCTTTTAGGGCTTATCAATATGCTTCTATTATTCAGTTTTGAGACCTTCATGAAGTTATGCAATCATCCTTCGTGAACCCTAAATAGGTGACTTATCCACTTACACACTTATGTAATTATCCTTACCTTTGTAATTACTTTGATTGACATAAGTATTTGATAGCTTCAACATGCATTATGATATTCTTCGGGTAAACATATATTATTATTTGCATTCATATAACAAAGTAAAACATATAGACTCACACATCAATATAGCATTAAATCATAAACCCAATATTCTTCATAACATAATCACATGCATTCATAACAGAAGCAAATAGATCAACACATGTAATTCCATAATAATCCTCTTTATTAATGCTTCAAATCTTCTTTACAGACTCTAACTACCTTGCGCACATAGCTGTAGGGGTCCATGCACTCAGCTATAGACTTCTAACCTAGGCCTCTATGCACATAGCTGCAGAGCCTCTTTCCTACACTAAGACTCTTCGTACTTAGCTCTTACTGACCCATACAAAAACCTCAAACCAAATCTAATCTAAACTTCCTTAGACTCTTCTAAGACTCTCCTTTTTATACAATCCCATGGTTCACGGACCACAGGTGGATCTTCTAAAGCCGACATGAATTACCTAAAAGAAGGGCGGAAGCCCTTTATGACACTTTACATCTTCGTGCTCCGCGACCACAAAATGCAGAGACATTACACCTTTTATACAAAAACTTAGGCTTTTTGCCCCAAAACGTGGGCTTTTAACCCCAAAATTGACTCTAGGGGACTCATTCCCAATAGCTAGATTAGTTATTCTGACTATTCCATAAGAATCATTAAGCTATTATGCTTATTCCATAAGATTTATATCGGTAATACATTTTGATTATGACTATGATTATGATGCATGGCCTGGCTAACTATAATAGACTTAAGGTCATGTTCTATTAATGTTGGTGGGGATTAACCAAAGAATTTATGGGTTGCATGCCATGATTAGTTTTTTCTACAAGTTGTAATTTGTGCTTAATGATGGATCTCATATATAAGTCGTATAAGGAATCTAAAAGTTCCATCATGGATCAGGTAAAGCTTAGAAGGGTTATGTGGTACTATGGATTCCTTACTTGATGTTGTTCAATTGTTATGAAAATAAAAGTATAGTTGCAGGAATAATAAATTATAATGTAATAATAAGAAAGTATTACCTGTGACGATGGTTGAACCCTCATTATAAATGAAGAAAACTTATAAGGATGAGAGCCTATTTGGTAGATTCCAGAGTAGGCTCAAGAGGTACGATACAGTGGAAATATCTTTTTCTTACTCAAAGCATTAGAATTAAGCTCAAGTAACTCTCACTCATGTTAAGTCATAACATTAAATTTTAAAGAGATTATGAAAAAAAATTAAAGATTTATTTAGTCTTTACATTATATTAAAAAATATTTATTTTAGGAATATTTGTTTCTCATGTGGGGTCTTGTTTTATGACATTCACACATTTTAATTGCTAAGTTGATAAAGACAACTTATTGCTTTAAAATGAAAGAAGACTATCACTTTTATGAAAATGATGGAAGACTTTTTTAATTCATCAATGATTCCACATAGAATTGGACCTCTTTCCTTTGAGTGAAAATTGAAATACATATACTTAGTAATGTCTTTGAAGTAGATTAGAGTGTCTAATTTAAAGGCTTTCAAATCAAACACATGTCCATATGGAAACATAGCCAAATACTAGATAACAGTTAGCAACAACTTTGACTTAGCTTATTAGCCTTAATGAATGTTTGGAACATTTCATCTCATTTTCAAATACCAAAGCAAGAATGAAATTATTAGTCCCCTACTATAAAAATAAATAAATATATCACAAGTAATACTACAAATATTCTAAGGAATATTTTCTAAAGTTCCAAAAATAAAATTATTATAAATTTCAAAAAATTTATCAAAATCATTGGAAGATATTATGTTAATATAGAGCCCACCTAATTTTCAATTTCTTAAAAACCCTAAACTTGAATATTTAATAAATTTTTAATTTTTATAACAACTCACTTTAATTTCATTAAATTGATATAAATGAAAGTAATCACATTATAGTATTTTTAGTAAATAATTTTAAATATTTATATAATTTTTTTCATCTAAAATTTCACTTTAACTGTCTAGAATAGACTAACGTATTTCAAATTTCAGTGATCTAATAATAAATAAATTAAAATATAAGAATAAAAAGGTGATGATCGTGATGATATCTTCACTAAATGTAGGATATAAATGGCAGATGGTTTCTTAGTTGACTTAATTTAATGATAAGTTAGCTAAGATCAATGATGGGGACATTATTATATATCAATATTAATTATGTTATATTTTAATATTAAAAAAAATTAATTATTAGGTATTTTTTTAATTTAAAATTCAAAAATATAAGTATAATTTTTATTCTAAATATATAAATTTTAATGAAATTTTTTATTTGAAAATAATTTCATATTATATATATTATTTATAATTAATAAACTAAATATATATCTTTTAAATATACAAATAAACAATAACATATCACCTAATAACTTTAATTTAAAAATAATTTATAATTCCCCTAATTTATCATTGTTAACCATAACCATGTGCATTTGCACTATACACTAAACACATTTATTAATTTTGGCTTTAGTACTGTCTGGTCATAGTTACTTGAAATTAATACAAATGTAAATTTGACTCGTTAATTCTGCACAATTTAAATGGGTTAAATTTTTACAACATATTAAATCTATTTATATTTATTACAAGATTGTGGACATTTCTTTTATTACAAGATTGTGGACATTCCTTTACCAAAATTGTTTACAGGTTGACTTATGCAGTGGAGTTCGACATTGTTTATGAAGGTGTCAATTTGGTCCCAAAAAATATCAGTATTTGATCGGTTTAGTTTTTATTTATTTATTTAATAATAAAAGTGTTTTTATGATGAAAATAAATTCAACACAAATAAAAATTTCTAAAAACAACTAAAATTTTAAAATTATGAACTAGATTTCAAAATCCTACCTCACCTCTTTAAAATGTATTAATGTATCTTTTTGTATGTGGAAAGAACTATTTACCAGAATCATAGTTTTAGTTTGACGTGTGATTAAAAACGGCATTCCATACTATAAACATGACAACCACCGCACACCAAAATCTTTGACCCTCAGGTCACCATCACATCAGGTATTGCAAAAGCGCATTAAAGAAGTTCGCTCTCAACAGTTGTGTCTGCGAGGTGGGAGATATAACCAATACAGCCCTTACAAGGTCTGGTTGGTGTACAACCAGAATGGGACGGTGTAGAAACTGGGGTTGAATAGCGGTTTCGGTGAGAAATTTATGGCACTGTATTTCGGAAATATACAGGTAAGCATGATATTTTTTTTTAAGAAATAATGAATATAAAAATTACAAATATATTGTTTTAGGAGTTGTCTATCGAGAATGAAGAATTGAATTGCGTGGAGGGTTAAAAATGGGCGGAATTAAAGTTTAAAAAATTAAAAAATCTTGTAGAGGTAGTGTTTAAATTGTGTTTTTGATGGTGGAAATGGATTCAGCACCATCCAAAACGTTTAAGACACCTAACATTTTGAAGTTTAACAACTATAACTTCGATTTACAAAAATCCTTGCGAGATTTTCTCTAAATATAATTGGATTTCCATAACTTTCTAGGCAACTCCTTTGCTTCGTTAGACTACATGATTGTTTCCTTATTTTCAATATCTTAATCATTTTAAATTAAATGTTATTAGTTTATATAATAATTTAATGAATTTCTCAATAAAAAAAAAAATGTTGAAATGCATAATAGTTATTTCTTTTTACATTAATATTAAACCATTTTTATTTTTGAAGTTTGAATGGGTTTAATAAGAAATATGTTTTTGATAAGAATTTATGTATTTAAATTCAAAAGATCATATATATATCTTTATAATAATTTTTTTTTGAGGTGATGATTTTTTTTTGTTTTACAAAGGGGTTTCATATTTCAATTTCGTGTCAAGCTTGGTGTGACCTTTTTCAAGTTTAAATAGGGTAGAACATATAAACCCCTCTAAAGACTTTAGTAGTCAAATCATAGTGTGGAGGGATATCTGTTGTACTGTAAACATGCGGTCTCATAAATTAATTTGGTTAATTTAGAGCTTGGCTTAACCTCCTGCCCCTTCTCATAATATTTGATTTTTATTTAAAAATAAATGAATAATAAAATGACATATGTTAATAAAAGCAATCTAAAATACATTAGATTGTAAGGTTAGACAAATTAAAGTAGATAAAATAGGGATGGATGAGGAAAAAATATGTTGAGTTTGTATACGGTAGGTTAGGCTAGATTAGGCAAAGGATAGGGCATGTTAGTGCATATGAAGGGGGATCCATGACAGAAGTGATGATGGAGGAGGTCAAAGGGTGATTTAGTATGGGAAGAATGAAGGTTGGGTATGTTGATTGAGGGAGGTGGGAAAATCAAGGAGATGGAATGAGGGCACAAAATGGAGTTGTGGTGGTTAGGAAATAAAGGTGTAAATGGGGATGTGTTGGCTTTTAGGTGTATGTGTAGGGGTAGTGGGGTGGATGCAAAAAAAGGCGAGGTCAAATGTGTTGATAGGGACCTAGGGTCATTTGTGTGGGTGGTAGTGGTCCTAGGAGAAGTAAGGGTTAGAGGTAGGATTAGAGAAGTGAGAGCCCACAATGATCTCGTGATGGTCATGTGGGCATTGGGTGCTATGATAAAGATTGTGAGGAGAAGGGAATTGGGAGTAACAAGCCCAAGAAGAAGAAGGGTGCACATGAGGATACATTGGTGCTCATGGTTGTAATGGTGGTGTAAGGACTACATATTGTGGGTGTAGGGGTTATAAGTTATGAGATTTATATGCGTATAAAGGAAATGGGACCCACAAGGGTATGGGTGCCCCTAGAGGAAATGGAGGTAGGGTAGGGTTAATGGGCACTTATGAGACGTAAGAGTTTCAATAGGGTCCTAGTGAAGGTTGCAATGGTGCATGTATTATAGAGGGGTTTTAGAATAAAGGGTTTATTGGTGAAGGTTGAACCAAACTAGGGTGCAAAGGCCTTAGGTTGGTGACGAGGGAGTAGGTGGCTTCATTAGGGGTAGATGGAACTATGAGTTGTAGTGGAGTAATAAGTGAGGACATAATGGCTGGTAAGAGTCATCCTTAGGACTAAATGGGCTGAGGGGTTGTGATAAGGGTGTAGAAGGGGTTAATGTGGTTGGGATTACTAGCTCCATGTTGAGGTGATTAGTAAGAGTTGGGGAAGGTGGTAGGGATGGAAATAGGGACTTTAAGGGTTATGTGGAAGGTTGCGTAGAGGTTGCAAGGGAGTAAGGGTTGCAAGTGTTTTGGGTCAGGGTGTGGTAGTGTGATGTGAGGGGACTTAGTGATGGATGTTGTATAGTCTTTATGGCCCAAGCTAGGGTTCAAGGGACTAGGGGCTAAAGTGAGAGTCTATGGGTGTTGATAGGGACTTGGGGGATTAAGGGTGGTATAAGGTAGTGGTTTGTAGCATTTTATATTTTTAGGTATTGATAAAAATGACAATGTTGTATTAAAAATAAAATCACTGGTCAGCTCGACGAAAGGGAGTCTGAACTAGGAGAGTCTGGCTCTGCAAAACACTCTTTATTGTTCATGCACACTACACATTAAATAGAAAATATGGTTATAGGGAAGTTAGAACAACATCCTAAGAAATAGAAACTAATTCCTATCCTGTGGTTACGTGAACCAACTCAACCTATTCTAGGATATTCTCCATTATCTTCAACATTCCCCCTTAATGGAGAATTGGTTCACAAATATGCCTAACATCTCCCTAAACATTTGAAACTTAACTTTTCCAAGAGGCTTAGTGAAAATGCCTGCAACATTATCACATGTATTACAATATTCCAAATGGATTTATTTGGATTTCACTTTCTCCCTAACAAAGTGGAGTTGTGTATCAATATGTTTAGTGTTTTTTTCAAACACTAAATTATTGCCAAGTTTAATTGAACTCTAATTATCGCATCTGATTGTTGTTGCATCTATCTGTTCTTCCCCAACATCATGGAGAAGTCTCTGCAACCAAATTGCCTCACACATTGTTGCACACATGGCTTGATACTCTCCTTCCAATGAGGATAAGGAGACTGTGTTCTGCTTCTTGCTGCTCTATGTGATCACCCCGGATCCAATGCTAAATGCATAACCTGTTATAGATGTGCGATCATCTACATTTCCAGCCCAATTTGAAAATGAAAACCCTGCTAATCTAACATCAGAGGAGTCAGTGTAAATAATACAATAATCTACAATACCTTGTAGATACCTCAAAACTCTTTTCACTACATTCCAATGGCTTTCAAGTGGCTTAGACATAAATTGACTTATCACATCGACTGCATAAGCCAGATCAAGTCTGGTGGTGGTTAGGTAGATTAGACTCCCAACTAGCTATTTGTAAAGTGTTGCATTTGCCGCTTTTGAGCCATCCTCCCACTGTAATTTAATGTTCCGCTGCAATGGTACCACTGCAGGCTTACACTGATCCATCCTAAACTTTTCTAACAGGCCTTTGACATAGTTTTCTTGGGATATAAATGTTTGACTTGAATCTCTCGAGATCTCAAGACCTAAATAGTATCTAAGTTCACCGAGGTGTTTCATTTCAAACAACTATGAAATTTGTTGCTTTATTTCATCGATTAGATATGTAGCATCACCTATAATGATCAAATCATCTACATACAACTAATTCAACACTACACGACCTTGTTCATCTTTCATGGTGTAAAGGTTAGGGTCATTTTTACTTCTATATAGCCACCTTACTGAAAAAATGAATCAATCTTCTCATACCAAGACTTGGGAGCTTGTTTTAGTCCATAAAGTGCTTTTTTCAATTTACAAACTAAATTTTCTTTGCCTTTCTTGACAAACCCTTCTGGTTTCTCTAGATAAACCTCTTCTTTCAGTTCTCCATTCAAAAATGCAGACTTTACATCTAATTGGTGCATCATCCAATGTTTGTTAGTAGCTAAAGCAATTAACATTATGATAGTATTCAATTTAGCTACAGGGGCGAAGGTTTCTCCATAGTCTATCCCTTCTTTTTGTGAGTATCCCTTTGCTACCAACCTAGCTTTTAGTTTTTATATGGTTCCATCTGCATTAATCTTCATTTTATATAACCATTTACAACCTATGGTTTGTTTTCCTTTAGGAAGTTCAACCAATTTCCAAGTATTATTTCTGATTATTGAATCATATTCTTCTTCCATGGTTGTTTTCCATTCACTACATTCATTTGCTTCTTTATAACTAGAAGGTTCAACAACATTCATCATACTAGTTATAAAATCATTTTACTTATATCTTGCAGGCAATTGGGCTTTCCTACCTGATCTTCTGAGTGGTGGGGTGGCTTCAAACCTTATTTGATCATCATTTTCTTGTTCTTGCTAGTGTTGTTGTTGTTGTTGCTATTGCTTTTGTTTTTGTTTTTGTTGCTATTGTTGTTCATCCTCTACCTTTGTTTGCTGCTAACCCTTATTGTTCTTTTCTTCTTCTTCCACCAAGTACATATTGTCCCATTCCTCATTGTGCTCAGCAGATTCTTCATGATCTTGCTCATGGAATTTGACATCTCTACTAACAAAAATGTTGTGAGTAGAGGGATTAAATAATCTATAAGCTTTATATTGTGAACAATACCTTATAAAGGTGCATCTGATGGCTTTTGAAACTAATTTTCTTCTATCTTCCTTTGGAATGTGGGAAAATGCTTTAGATCCAAATATTCTTAAGTGTTTTATTGCAGGATTAAATACATATAATGCTTCATAAGGAGTTTTAGACTCAAGACTCTTTGTAGGACTCCTCTTTTCCAAATAAGCTGCAGTACTCACTGCTTCAGCCCAAAAACCATTCGAAATATTCTTACCTTTCAACAGACTTTTAGCACATTCCACCAGTGTTCTATTATTTCTTTTCGTTACTCCATTTTGTTGTGGAGTATGGGGTACTGTGAATTGCTTCAAAATTACATGATCTTTACAATACCTGATAAGCTCATCGTTCCTGCATTCTACCCCTTGATCAGAACAAAAAAATTTTATTTGTTTCCCCATTTTTCTTTCAGTCATATTTTTAAACTGCTTAAAGTATTTGAATCTATGGCTCTTCTTACTTGAGAAATACACCCAAGAAAACTTTGTACAATCATCAATAAACAATAGAAAATACAATGCACCTCCTAATGATTTTGTCTGCATGGGTCCACAAAGGTCTGTGTGCCCTAATTCAAGTATATCCCTCTATTTCTTTTCTACTGGAATATGGAATTCTTCTCTATGCATTTTTCCTAATGTACACGCATAACAATCATTATGTACTTGCTTTAGCATAGGAAGATCTCTTGCCATTTCCTTCTTTTGTATTAACAGAAAATCATTATAGTTGATGTGGCCAAAACTCTGATGCCATAGCTCTTCTATAGTCAAGCTCGCTACTGTCAATGCTCGAACTGGTGTAGGTCTTACATCCAACTTCTACAGTCCTCTTGTTCGGATTCCTGTAGCAATTGTCTTCATGCCATCCAACAAATCTTTAATATAATAGTTAGATATGAAGAATTCAACTTTCAGATCTTGATCTGTAATCATGGATACAAAAATCAAGTTCTCTATTACACACGGAACATACATAACATTATGAATTTGTTTGATATTACCATTAGCTAGAATGACAGAAAATTTCCCACACCCTTTGATTTGATGACTTCTATCATCACCTAGGTAAATCTGTGCTCCTTCATTGATTTCTTTAAAATCTTCAAACCAATGCCTATTCCTTGTCATGTGTGTTGATGCTCCTAAATCTACATACCAGATGTCGGCATCAACATTCTCGTCACAATCTTCCATGAACAATCTGAAATTTTGCACATGGTTGTCATTCGCGAGATGACTTGCATGTTTTTTTTTCTTCTATTGTTCTTCACGATATTTCTTCTTCCTGCACTCCCAAGAAATACGACCCAATTTTCTGAACTTAAAACATTTAGTTTCAAAGTAGTTTCTATTTAGATGCATACCTTGGGTTTGATTTGGTCTTTTGTGTGAGTTTTCCTTTTTTGTTGTTGTGGACTTCCTTACCCTTTGAAGAAGTTTTTCTTGGCCATTAATGCAAGATTGGCACTCTATGGCTTTAGAGTCGACCTTCTTTCTTCTTCCTACATCAATATTCATGTCAGCTCTTCAAATTTTGGGATCTTCTCTCTAGCATTTATCCCAGTGATGAACATCTGGTAATCATCAGTGACACCATTCCTTGTAATTGTTACAAGATCTATATCGTCAACTGTATGACTAATGTCTACCAATTTGTTCTTCAGATCCTTGATCCTTGCTACAAATGAAGCAATTGTTTCATTCTCCTCCATCTTCAAGGATAGGATCTTACTCTTGATTAACATACGATGATTTCAATTCTTCATCTAATACAAATCCTTCAAAATTCCCCAGATCTTGCTAGCTGTCTTATAATCTCTAATGTGTGGCATGATGTAGTCTTTTACTCACATCTTCAACAACTTATTTGCTTTACCTTCTTGCTTCTCCCAATCTAGGATCAATGTTGATCCAGCCACGAGCTTTAGCTCATCCCGATTCGCAGTCGTCCCAGCACTCTACATGTCTAGCAGAGTTTTCATCTTGAATTTCCAATTTGCATAATTGGAACCATTGAGCTTGTTTTTCTCATTCAAGCATGTTACAAACATATTATTATTCATCTTGGCAATTTAGAATAAAAAGAAATTCGACCGGTAAAAGAAGATGTTAGATTTACCCCAGATCTATGATAGAGATAGATCATTGATCTTAAATGTTGTTTGATATTGTATCACACCCACTGATCATCATGGCTTCCTTCACAGCCTCAAGAAAACCTTCTATTGTCAACTACAGCCTCGTTCTTGGCTTCTCCACACAGCTTTTATGATTTACACGATCATCGTGGATGTACATGAATTATCTACGACGTCATCGTAACTATACACAGAATAGCTGCGACGGCCAAAATAAAAAATATGCCTGAAGGAGCTATAATGCAATTGTCATGGTGATATTCCTCTTAACCTATGTTGACTTCAGTTTTGTCACAGTTATACTCCTCAAAACTACAATGATTCCTGTTCAGTGACACCCACCAACCAGCGTACAAGTTCCTTAGCCCTGACACTCTGATACCATGATAAAAATGGCAATGTTATATTAAAAATAAAACTGACTAGTTAGCTCTACGAAAGAGAGTCTCAACCAAGATAGTTTGGCTCTATAGAATGCTCTACACTGTTCATGCACATTACAAATTAAATAGAAAACATGGTTTTAGGGAAGTTAGAACAACAACCTAAGAAATAGAAACTAATTCATATCTTGAGGTTATGTGAACCAACTCTACCTATTCTAGGATATTCTCCATTATCTTGAACAAGTACAAGTGTAATAAAACTATTAGCTGGTGTGTTGTTAGATGTGATATCATAGGAGTCGATATGGTAGATGTGAGTTAAGGGTCTTACCAATAATATGGGTCACAATGGTTCCTAAATCTAAGTAAGGCATGATGGAGATGAGGTTTCATGAGGATGAAATTTCATATAAGAAATAGAGGGAGCTAGGCCCAAGTTTCCCAATGGAAGTGTCTAAAATAAAGGAGTTTGTGGTAGTGATGATGGTAGGGGGCTTGTTGGGAAATTGATGTAGGGTTGAAGAGGATGAGAATTTTTTTGCTAAGGATCTAGAGGATAAGCTAGCGTAGGGTAAGGAATGATAATGTATAACTAGCCTACATTATCTTCAAGGCTATGCTATAATGTAATATATAAAGATAGGAAAGGGAGTGATAAAGTATGATACAACAAACTTTTGTAATAAAATATATATTAGGTTTGAATGAGATAGTGTAATGTAGGATTATGATAATCTATGTTGAGTTCAGATAACATATGTTAGGTTAAAGAAGTAAGAGAATAGGGACGGTTAGGTTAAAGGTTTGTTAGTGTAGAGGAATGGATATTAACAAGGGAAGTGGCAATAGAGGAGGTGGAAGGTGTTTTAAGTGTGGAAGGGATGAAGGTCGAGAAGAAGGTTTAGAGGAAATTAGGTAAGTAAGGAAATGGAGATGTGGTGGTCATGCAACCATTGTGTAGGTGTGTTTACGAAGAAGTGTGTCATTAAGGGTGATCAAGTGAGGTAGGGTGGTCATGGGATGTAACAAAGATGGCATTGGGTGGTAGATGCATAGTATTAGTTGTGGGATTTTTTGGAGTGTCTTAAGGGTGTTAGGGGAATAAAGCTTAGCCTAGGGGACCTAGGTGGCACTAGAATAGTGTGTTGTTCATGGAGATAGTTGGGATAGGGGTGGTGCTAAGCAGTGGAGGTAGTTGGATTATGAGACATAAAGGGAATACAATAAATCATTGGGGTTGTATGGATGATAAGGGTTATAAAAGGGGCCCAAGTAATAAGGATTGTTTGGATAAGTAGTGATGAGGGTTAGGAGAGATGAGGGAAAAATGGATAAATCTATAGTGTTAAGGGCTAGGGGACCATGTAGATAAGGTGATGATATTTTCTAAGGGGTGGTAGAGGGGTAAAGATAGAATTAGGTGACCTAGGTGCCACAAGAATAGGGTGTTGGTCACGTGGGTAGTTGTGTTGGGTGTGGTGCTAATGGGTGGAGTAGGTTCATGGTAGGTTTCCTAAGACAAATAGGGGAAATGGTTGTGTTATGGGGTTATGAGGGTTAGAAGTATTAGGGGAAATAAGGGATACAAATAGATATAAAGTAGTGGTCATGGGGGTAGTAGAGATAATTCTGGGGATAAGGGTATAAGAAGAACATAAGGGGAAGGTTATGGTGAAGGTGACTAGGAACTACGTAAAGGCCCAATGGTGAGGATGAATGAAAAATGTGATTGGTGTAGTGCATCCACTAGAAAATATCACCTATGAGGACTCAAGGGTGTTAAAGGAGGCATAGTTGAGGTTGTCAAGCTACACATGCAATAAAGGTGGCTTGCATGATTGGTGTATGAGTTGAGAGGTGTAATCAAACATTGATGCAAGGGAATGTAAATGGTGGTAGGAGCATAAGAGGCTTGATTGGGGCCACAAAGGCACATTAGTTCTAGTGTAGGCCTTGGCAGATTCAAGGACATGGCAAGGGTGGGTTGTATGAATGAAGTTTATTAGGGATTGCAATAGGGGTCTAGCAATCCTAGGGTGTTGGGCATAATAATTGTCATGGAATAGGGATCTCTAGATGAAGGGATCATGAGGTATTATTTTAGGGATCAACACTGTTAGTAAGGATTTAGGTGTAGGCATCACATGTTGACCTAGAGATGAGGTTCTTAGGAGGTAACTAGTTAGCAATATGATGGGTATGTGTTATATTCTTTGCATGGTTATCCCCACATGTGATTCATATGTGTTATGTGTAGTGGACAGGTGATGATAAAATGGTATCCCCCATTATATGGGGGTTTTCAAATAGAGTGGAACCCTTAAAAAAATAATTTTGGGTTGTTTTTTGCATTCAATTCTGGTGGCTTTTGGTATACATTTTTTTATTTAAGTAGTTTTCTTATGTACGATGATGGTTCATACCATATTTTTCTAATTTCATTTGAGGAATTAAGATTGTAGTCTAAAATTGTTTAATTGAGTAGGGATTTGGGATGCCGCAAGATCACACATACACACACATTCTAAATAATAAAGTTGGTTGATTGATGGAAAAAATTATAGGTGTGGCTCTAAATGGTTTGCTCATTTTCATGGTTTTTGTTCCTAGGGTAACCTTTGTGTAATATGTGATTGGTAATTTTTTTTACTCTTCTGTTTATGATGAGTCTATGTATGCATTTAATTATTGTATGATATTTAAAACTGACACAAGTGATAGAAAATATTTTTTTGGTTTTATGGATAAACCTTTGGGGATAGGGGTTTGGTTATCATGGATCCATGATAACCCTTGTTTTAGTGGAGCCTCTATAGTGGTGATTCTTAAGCTGGAAAATAATGGTGACTGGTTTGAAAATAGAGATAGAGAAATTTAATGGGAAAAGTTTTGAGTTTTGGAAGCTCAAGATCAAATATATTTTTGCAAACAATGATCAAAATATTACTATTTATTGAGGTTGTGTAGCAATAGGATGTCAACAAAAGACTATAGAAGAATAATAAACATTGATTTGAGAGGAATTACAAGAAGTTAAAAAGGAAACATAAGTTTTCCGTTTTGTTTATTAGGTATGTGAATATAAATCATACAAGTTGAGATCCAAATTAAAGTTTTTGGAAGAAAAAATTCTTTTTACTTATATACTTTAGTTGCCTATTTAGCAACCAAATTGAATCCTCTACTTTATAAGAGATAATCCTCACAAAACTTGTAATGGCATTATAGAAATATATTGTTATCTCTTTATATTATTATCACCTTTCTAATATCTAGTATGAAACAAGTCATGATGAAACATACTACCCAAAGAATCATAATATTAGTCATATCTACATCTATCTCTTAAAATGAAATAGTAAAGGGGAAAACAAATATAATATTATCTTTTTACACTCTTATCATCCCAGTATCTAGTCAAAATGGAAACAAACCATATTATATGAAACAAAAAGATCAATTTATAGGGTTTCTTAAGAAGTTTCCAACAAATATGCAATGTAACTAAAATAGTCTTAACAAAATTAATGGGTCAATATTTATACCTAAAAGATGAAACAATTAGATAAAATAAGCACTGCCTTATGATAGACACGATCAAATCATCCAAAATAGAGTGGATTCATCTGTAGCCCACTAATGAGTAATATACACCATAACAATACTTTTCTAGGTTTTAGGACTTGTTAGTCAACCCAACATTAGTTTTTCAAACAAGTGTCACTATAGTTTGAATCATCCTCATTTCATTCCTCAACAATATTATAGGCTTTTCCATTGCTTGTTGTCTAATTTCTTTTTGAAACTACATTTTTGAGGAGAATACAAATTAATTGGTACTCTGGATGTTGTAACATGGAGTATTAGATAAATTATTTCACCTATTTGGTGTGAAGAGTATAAGTAGATGTGATGAACTAAGGATAGAGTATTTTTTTGCGATGTGAAATACAACTTGTAGACATTTCCATCAAGCTTTTGATTTTATACTTTAACATGTCTTTGTAATATTAAATATGTTGATGGTTTTCTAACTATTATGCATTTTCGTAATGCTCTCTATCTTGTATGGTGACCTGTTTTTCAATTAATTGGTTTAAATAATTGTATTTACAATGTTCCCTGTCAAATTATCTTTGCTAACTTTAAAGGTACATAATCATTAAAACTATACATAAAAGAAATTTAATTAGAACTATAAACATGTTTTAAATTTAAAAAATTCTAGAATATGAGTTTATATAAATCACTTCAACAACACCCTAGATACATCTAACTGAAATATATCATGGCCTGAGAGGAATCATATCCCATTAAGTGCAAACATTTTCTCAATTTCTACATTCCAAAAAGAATGTTTAATATTTTCTTGACCACATTGATTTTTTTATTATTAGTATCATAATATTTAAGTTTCACATCTTAATTTTATATTAAGAATTCAATGAATGACACATCTCCTTATTGTTCTTATAACAAAGTAATTGAATTTTTTTACTTTTATTTGAATTTTTTCTTGGGAATATATGTGTGTGTGTATGGATATTCAAATAATCATTTTTTATTCTAATAGATATTGTTTTTTATCTAGAAAATAGTTTATTTTTATTAAAAATAAAAAACATGTGTATACATAATCACATATCACTCTCATACTATGTTGTGGAATGCTTTGGTGACATAATAAATTATGTGTTAACCAAACATATGTTACTTATTATAAGGAATCAATAAAAGCTATTATTATAAATATAAGTATAAATGACATGAATGAGAATACATTCATTGAATATCTCATAGAAATATCATACAATCCTATTAAAATTTAAAATCAAAGATAAAAAACCAACATATATCCATTTGAAGTACGGATTAACATGAGTAGTGAGAGATCAAATTTCTTCATATGCAAACTTATTTTAGAGTGAAAGAAAACAATGTAATTTTTTTTTGTTTAAATTTTATTATTGAATGATATGTAATTTTAAGCATACATCAACATTAATTTATATTAAAATATTTTATTCATAACCTAAATGGGACATTTTATTATATACAACATTAAAATATTTTCTTTTAGTATATTTTTTCCCCATATATAGATATATATGAGGTTGATAATAATATAAGTTGGTAATAATTTATTTAAATACAGTGTTAAAATATTTTTGAAAAGTATAAGGTTTAAACATTTTACTCATGTAATCTTTTACTTTTGATTAATTTACATGAAATTATATTAAGTCATATCGGTGACTAATTAAACATACATAGCACATTTTTTATTTATTTATTATGACGGACATTATTTTTTTATTTAGACAATATTTTTTATTTTATTTTAAGAGGACACTGTTACACATAGTTTTCAGAGTGAGTTGTAAAATAAACCTCTCCACTCAATAAATCACTTTTATAAAACCTCTTCACTCAATAAATCACTTTTATAAACCTCTCCGCTCTTGTGACAATTTTTTTTTATAAAACTCTGTCCGCAGAAATTTGTGATATTTTTAGAATATTACAAACAAAAGTTAATTGTGCAAAGCTTCATGTCCTATTGGAAAGAATTTAATCAGAGCTAAAGGTATCTTGTCAACGTAGCACACCTCTATTTGTAATAGTACTGAAATTGTTAGATTTAGGCAGAGACGCCATCTCTGCATCGAACGTATCTCATTTTAGCGAATATTCAGTAATAAATGTTGATAATCAAATTGATAATTCTTTAACAGTGAAATAAATGAATGAAAAGTATTCAAAGTGCCATAACATATTTTCATTGTGTGTGTTGTGCATTTGACATCATGTTGTCCAACTCTTATTGCAATATCATTACCTTATTATTGTGCCACTGTTATTACTTGTTTTCTTGGCTATTCTAACTAGTGATTTCCATTAAACATATCGGTGTAGCTGGAATAAGCTATGGTTCTCTGGTATTTAGTCTAATTTATTGTAATATAAATTTCTTTTAACTAATAAATCAATATATTTTTTAGCTACACTCACTAGGTTTGGAAATCAATGTCCCGGAAAATTGATGTACATAAAAAAAACAGTTGTGTGATAATGATGATGGTGATGATTAATGTCTACTAAGACCAATGTGGTCTATCAAACCTTAAGAAAAGAGAGTCTAATTGACATTTTTCAGAATCTTGATTCTATGATCAAGGAGCAGGGAAATAAGCGTTCCAAGATTGCTATAGTTGAGCTGGCCTAATAAGTCAAGAAGATTGGAGGTGTGACTAATGATAGAGAATCCAAAGCAAATGTGGGCAAGAGTCATGTAGTGTAAAAGGAAGTGATTTTCATCTTCTACCTTCTTAGTATTACAAATATGACAAATTCTATCATCCTAGGGAGGCTTGGGAGTATACCACCACCCGTTCTCACTTTGGAGATCATGAGAGTTAGTTCTAATCCAAGAGATGTTCATTTTCTTCTTAGTGCTAGTCAACATAGAGAGATAATTCTAGTTATCAAGGATTGGGTTGATCACCTCCTTATAGTACCTTGACTTCCTTTTACCCTCAAATTCCTTATCATCTCACATATTTTCCTTAAAACTTGACGTAATAGTATCTTTGATACTATCCTTGCTTCCCATGATGTTATCCTCCTTAATCCCCCAAAGGTTGAGCCAAGACTGAGCATCCTGATGCCACCCACGCTTGAGGCACATGTGGGGGTTTTGACTAAAGTTAGAAGCAAATTTTTGGAGCCTCTTGGATTCCATATTGTGAAGCTTCTTCTTATACACCAAATACCTAAATATAGTTGCAATTTCAATGGGGGATAGGCTAGATTCGATCAAGAGAATAGGATAGGGAGTATTTCCCTTGATCTTAAGATTATAGGTTATGAATTTCTTTTGGATCATCTCAATCTTTCTCCACAGCTCCCTAGATATACTGCACCCCCACAATTCACATTCATATAAGATAAAAGTGGTGATGAGAGTCTTAAAGAGGAACCTTTTTTTACTCCAAATGTACAAATGAACTAACTCACAATTGTTTTCAAGCTCATAATCAGTTTTCCAACCTCCAATAATTATTTTCTCGATGTTGTGATTCCAGTTATGAAAATGAGGAAAGTTAATACCCAAATACTTGCTCAAGACAATGGTTATCATAGATGAAACTACCATGGGTGGTCTTTCTGGATTTAATGATCATGACTTTAGTCTTGTCAGTATTAACAGTCATACCCATCATGGAGCAGTAGACATGAAGAGTCTTACGTTGCTTGTTTGGGTAATCATGGCTTCTTGTAAGAAGAACAATATCATCAACATAAAGGAGAAGAATAATGATAATGCCAATGAACTCGGTGTCTTTGCACCCTGCGGTTTCCAGACACTCTTGTAGCTTTTCAATGTAAATACCAAAAAGGGTAGGGGAAAGGGGACAACCTTGCTTAACCCCGATATTACATTTAAGATATTTAGACCATCCCTCATTGGTATTAAGCTTGGAAATGACAATATCTTAGAGGTCGATCACAATAATCCTCAGTTCAGGAGGAAACATGATCTCTTGAAGCCTCTCCCAGATCTTATCTTGAGGGACAATGTCCAAAGCTTTTCTAAAGTCCACAAAATAATAGAAGAGATTTATTTTACTGTTGCTATATTCCTTGTGATGATCCTAAGGGTGACAAGGTGGTCGGTGGTTGAGTGATGTCTCCTAAAACCAACTTGCCCTTTAGCTCTTTTACCCTACTTCTCAAACCAAAGACTAAACTTTTTTTTTTAGAATGAGCCAATAAAGCTTGGCTAGAATATGGCTAATCATAATGATCCTGTAGTTAGAGGGAACACTCTTGTCCCCGTTTTTGAAGATAGGCACAATAAGGCTTTGCGTCCAAATCTTAGAGTAGCCATGCTTCATAGCCAAATTGAGATGCTTGTGGAGATGAGGAATGAGGATAGATTTTCCTATTTTAAAGATATCAGCCTGGTAACCTTCAATATATTTGGCTTTCCCATTAGTGAGATTATTAATCCTAGAGTCAACATCTTATAAAGAAAAAATATCATCCTTAATAGGAGTGTTTAAGATGGTTCCCATGGTGTCTGAAGAGTTGTACAACTTCTTAAGATAGTTATCCCAATTTTCTAGGGGATAGAATGATTATCTTTAGTTTTACAAACAAATAGATTATTTTAGGACTTTCTTGGCGCAACTTTAGAAAGGTGTAGAAGATGCTCTTATCTCTTATTAATATACAACCTCTTCTTCCCCTTAATGATAGCTTTGTATATACTTATATTCTAGAGCTTAGTGATTTCATTAGGGGAATCTCTGAATTCTTTCCTTGCAATTTTACAGTCTCTGTCATACTAAGGAATAAAAGTTCTATTATCTTTCTTATACGAAGTCTTAGTAGAGAATTTTCTAATGGTGTTGGAAAGGGTAGTAGTAAAATGGTAATATATTTGATTAATGCTATTATTATAAGTTAGGGAGCCTAAATCCCTTTCCAAATATTTTAAGAAAAGGTCGACATTACCTCTATAAAAGTGAATGTGACTTTTTCTTTCATTTTCTGCTACATGTCAGTGGTATGCATAGTAAGATTTCGGGATAAAGAAAAATGTATGTGGTCAGAGTTAGGCTCGTATCGGTTAACAAGGTGAAATTTTATAATATGGATGAGGACATGGATGTCAAAAGTTGTATAATCCATGATGCTGCTACGCAACCCGTGGGGACATGTGATATGACTAGAGATAGGCCATTTATTAAAACGATTACAAATGATTAGGTCCTTGGAACTACAAGTTTGAGGAACTTGGTGCCGAATAAGTTCTCGTTTATGTCTTTAGGTTTTCACTTGAATCTATTAACTAAGTTACCATCTTCATCAAGCCACAAGGGCTTGGGCTTAGAGTTGTTACATAACATAATAGCTTGGTTAGTAATCGTTCGAGCATTAATGTCCCCAAGAAAAAGGATATTGCCTTCATTCCTTAAGATGTAGATGTCTTTTTCTAAGGTATTGAAAGGACAATCCTTATCGAGGTTTTTTTTATTATTGGTTTTAGAGTTTCTAGGGGCGAAGTAATAGATTACAAGAAAGATCCTATTGCTTGTAGAATCAAATATGTAGATCAAAATGTGCTAATTGATGGGGTTGGTTTTATGAAGTTGGATGTGAGAGAAACATTGTCCCTAGTATAACAAACTATGCCACCAAAACCTGTCTTGGAGGATTTCTTATTCTAGGCAGACCAAATTATTCTTAGTAGTTATTCATAGTTCATATTGCCTTTTGACTAATGAGTAGATATATTTTTCTCATATCCAAATCATTCAACTGATGCATTTTGGCCAATTCTTGTGCTAGCCACTACTGCTGATCTAATTGCAAGTCAAGCTATGATTTCAGCAACATTTTCATGTGTCAAACAATCAATGGCCCTTGGTTGCTTTCCCGGGATTAAAGTCATACACACCTTAAAGTGGTTTACCGGCCAGGTCTACATTCCAATCATAAACTGGTTCCTGATGATTCTTTGCATCATTATTGCTACCAGATTTAAGGGCACAAACGACATAGGAAATGCATATGGCAAGTCTTATACAAAGACATGAATTTGATTTATTATTATTAAGTTCTAACAATAGTCAGCATTTACTAGCATACACAATTTATAACACCATTATAGAGTAATATCTCATAGAACAAGTAAATTTCATGGAAAACAACTAGTAGAACATTGAAATGATATCACTCTTTAGTACAAATGTGCCGACATAGAGACATGTTGCAGGAATTTCTGAGGTGGCAATTATGATGGTGACCACAGTATTAGCAACTATTTTCATGCTTCTAATAAGGAAAACTAGCCTATTCTTGGCACTTTCTCTCCTGGTTTTCCTTCTAACCATTGAACTAACTTATTTTGTAGCTGTACTGATGGAAATGAGTGATGGTAGTTGGCTCCCATTAGTTTTAGCCTCTTGCCTCATTTTTGTAGAGTACATCTGGAACTCTGGAAGCATCCTAAAGTATCAAAGTGAAGTCAGGATGAAATTCTCAATCGATTTGACGCTAGATATGGGTTCAAATCTTGGCATGGTAAGAGTTCCTAGAAGTCTATAATGAACACGTTCATGTGGTTCCAACCATATTTAGGAATTTTGTAACATGTCTCCCCACTATTCATTCCACCATAATATTTGTATGTATCAAGTATGTTCCAGTTCATGTTTTGACACAAGGTGAGAAATTTCTATTCACATGAATTTGTCCAAGAAACTACCACATGTTTCGCTGTATTGCAAGGTATGGTTACGAAGATGTCTGAAAGTAGAATCATCAAGCCCTCGAACAACTACTTCTTGAAAGTCTTGAAAATTTTCTTTGTAGGGAGGTGTTGAGGCCTCAGAAATCGCTGCCACAACATTGGGGGATAACCACCCGGTCCGGACCTTGGTACAACTCCTTTTCCGTTTGGAATGGTGGCTCCGACTGGAGATAACGGGACCCGTTTCCCGATAATGAAATAAAAGGGATGGATGGGTGATGAATAGATTGCTTAAGTGATAGGTGACTAGCTTATTCTATTGACGCAAATAGGGAAACTAATACTAATCCCGGGAACAACTTATTCATTCGGAATGCAGTGTTAAATAATCTTTATCTATCTAGCAGGCATATAGATGACTCTGTAAAATAAATAAGAGATGTTCAATCATTCAAAGATTGCTTCACGTGAATAGTCATAATGAAGCGATAAATACAAATTACTGCATTCACTATTTATATCATCGATACATATATACAATTGAAAGGGAAGCATGCGATAAACAACCAATAGTGGAATGCATAAGGAATGCTGTGAAAAACAAATATATATATAAGCGATAATAGCAAGAGTGATTTAAACAACAATTCATATAACGAAAATGAATACAGACGTAGATAATAGTACCATGTGAGCTGTAGATAAATCCGAAATATCAATCGCTATTCAAAAATCCTTCTTCAACACATAAATGCTTTCAAACAATGACAATAGTGCACATTTGCATGAAAGCCTTCCTCATCAAATTCAGAATAATTGGTCAAGTTTCATAAAAGAATATCCTTGAAGTACAACAGTGCAACTTCAGGGTTTAAGTCATATACAAAACTTTTACGACCCTTTCTAAATGCATGAAAGGGTCTATAAATACTACTAAGTTAAAAAGATCTATGAAACAAAATCCTACTAAATTGGTATCAGTAAATGCGGTCTATCTCTCAGGGGCGGTCTAGCGGTCGGCGAAGTGAGTCATGCCTCAGGTTGTTTTCCCTCAAACCTTAGCTGGCTTGTCGCAAGCATTGGTTCTACTTCTGGCGGTTTGTTGAGGTGCAAACTAAATTGGGTGGCGAAGGTGGCATCCTGAATGTCGGGTATAATATACCCGACAACATCGGTTAGGCACTTCAAGGCGACTCTTTGGCTGTATGGCTTGATTAAGAAGAACCAATAAGCATTCCACGTTAGACCGTTGATTCCAGCGATCAATCTTGCGTTTTTTTCCAGCTCCAGATAACATGAGTGCTCCAATATATTTTCCGCTGTTAATTGACCTGGAGTGCATTGGGAAATTATATTAGATAAATACAGTGTATTATTTACTAATTCAACTAAATTCCCACTGATTGTCTTGCATCTGGAAATTTCTCTTTCTGATTTCATTAGTTGCGATTGCCATTGTGTGAATAATATCTCTTTATGCGATTCCAGAATTCTTGGTAGATTAGCTACCCGGCCTACATCGGAGTCCTTCCATTCTATAAAGTTTGTCAATGTTTCTTCGGCCTGATCCAAATCGGTCCTTGCTTTTTCTACCTTTTCATTTATAGATGCTACCAATTCGCACAATGGTTCTACTCGTATAATCTGTTGACATAATAGCTTAACTTGATTAATAAATCCCTTATTTAACTGGACCGCTTCTGCTTTGAACTCATCTATCTGAGGGAGCTTTTTCATTTTCTCAATTTGAGTGGTCAATTGAGCAATTTTCTCATCTTTCGCTTTCATTGATCCCTCAGTTGATATTATTAACTGCTCCAGTGCCGCTGATAGCTCCTTTTGCCTTTGTATTGCGCCTTCATCAATTCTCTGCTTTTGCTCTTGTAATTTCTTGGTCAACTGATTATTATTCTGCTTCTGTACTAGCAATTCTTTCTCCGCCTGCTCTGCCCTCTGCTGAACTTCTGATAGTCTCGCCTGTAGTGAAGAGATGTCTTGGTCCTTGGTCTTTAATAAACTGCAAACCTCTAATTCTTTATCAATGGTTGCCGCTGAATATGCTCCAGCGAATTGTGATAGCTTGGTTAAGTCATCGGAGGTGTTGAATTCCTCTTTCCATACAACATTGCCCGTTACTGTTAATTCAGGGAATGGGGAAGGTTGATCAGTTCTTCTCCTTTTCCTCTGTCACTTTACAACAACTTTATGCTTAGGACTATAAAATACATCTAAAGGGGAAATCTCTTCAATTTGCAAAACGATCTCTCCCGTTGGATCTTTAGGAATTATCTCTGGTTCTTTTGTTTTGGGTAGGCCACTAGTTTCACCCGAAACCGGTTTCGATGTCGCTTCCCGTGTATCACCTTCTTTAGAAACCTCATCATCTTTCAAGCACTCTAGGTTATCAATAATTGTACTGAATTGCTTCCATTGCTGGAGAAAATTCGGATCAACCAATGTATCATTGTTATTCTTAGAGCTGCTCTCTTCTTGGGTCTTTGCTTGGGTTTCTTCTTGTTGTTGCACATTTTCCTGGGTCACCTCTTGCCTCTGGCTATGCGCTTCCTTCTGCTGTTTTGATGTAGTAGGAGGTGGTGTATTATCTCGCTGCTCAGACTCGCTTGACTTGGTTGTTGTCGGAACAGTCGCTAACAGGTCTAGAGGCAGAGTTTGCAACCTCTGTTCTCTAATTCTGTTAGATTCAACTAGCCCTTCATCATTGTAAACATTTATGGCAAGCGACTTGAATCGATACAGCGATTCGGCTGACACGAACAAATCTTCGAATTTGTCTTCTTTGTGCTCGACCTTGGCCAATTTGGCCTGGTCGAGTGCATTGTAAGCGATCTTTCTTGGATCATACTGCCTTCTTGGCAGAGTAGCCAGAGTGAGCAAATTAATTTTCCCAGCTTCCTTCTCTACATTCTTGATGTCATGCAGGGTATACACTCCAATTCGTAATGGAAAAGAAGGCCAAACATGTTTTTTAGCTCTTTTTAGGATCTGGGTAACCCCTTCAGCACTGATTTGATAAGCTACCTCCCTGGAAAGTAGCTTATCAGGGATATAAAGTGGTAGCACATGTGGTCTAGCCTGACTGCCAAAAACTCTGATGTAGGTTAATTTCTCCTCCCCAAACCAACATGCTATTGCAGTCAAATCTACCCCTGCTTGCTTAGAAATTTTCGGGGCAAGCTTATTAAAAATGGAATAATGAATTGGCAACATAAAACCGTTGCAGATTTGGTACAGGTGGTGCTTATAACCAATCTTCCATAGTTTTCGATAATATATGTGAATGGGTGTGGGGTCTTGCGACGTCCACCTCCATCCCAGCACAGGAAACTTAGAATTAAAACACAACACATCCATAACATAGGCACTGTAATAAAATGGTGGAATAACCCTCTCTGTGACACGATAGTCAGACCTGAAATCAAGGATGGCTTTGGCTAACTTGTCAGATAATATGACTGCCCAATCCATAATTTCTCCACTACATGCTGCCTCCATTAGGGGAACCATTTCTATGGTGAAATTGGCAGAGTCATGCAATCCCCATAGCTTACACATCATAATCCCAGCATAACAGTAAGGAGAACACAGGGAGTCAAATGAGTACTTACCCGAGGTTTCATGCTTGTGTTTTGCTGGATTCTGTCTCCAGCCTCGAATTGGTTCAGACTTGGTCTTGTTCTCTGCTCGAAATTTCCCCAAAAAGGCAGCATTATATTTCTTCTCTTCTTGCGGCAGGTGATACATTAGTCTTAGGTCTTCGGCTCGAAACTAACCAAAAATCCTCCCGTTCGGAGCTTCAAACAGTCTATTGATAATTGGGAGCTCTTGGATTGCCCACCTTACCACATCCGTGTAAGGAAGAATCTGCTCCCGAGTCACTATTCTGTGTAGAAAGGAGTCGGCCAAGTCTTTTAAATTGGCATCAGATTTGCTGGTATTGTCACATAAAATTTCTACTTTGGTCACCTTTGGCTCTTCTGCTTCAATCAGATTATAAGTCCCTTGCCAAGTGGTCCTGGTGAGTCCTAAGCATGTTGTATCTAATATAAGCCCTTTATTCTTTCTGGTTGGATCAGCAACAACTAGCCCTGCGGCTGGCGGAGCAGTAGGCATTGTAGTCTTCTTGGATTTCTTTCCCATTCCACTTTCTTCTGTTTCTATGGAAGAATTCTGCGCAGAGTGAAATATAAGCGCAACACATGCAACAATAACGTGAATTGAACAGAATGACATATATATATCTAGGTGCATTCATGGCGATCAATCGACTTAAGGCGGCCTTAGGATCAAATCCGTGGATAGATCTTCAAGCCTGTTATTCTCATTAAATGGTCGTTATGGCCTGCCAATCTCATTAATTCCAGTTGCTTCGATTAATGGCTGAATGATTTATTTGAATCATGCTTTGGGTGACTTGGCGGTTTGAACGCGGATGAGCTTCTTTCCAAAGGATATGGCCTTAATTACGAATAAATCATATTAAACCGCCTTTATGAGTGTTACTTTGAAAACTGTGCTATTTTACCCTTTACGCAATCGGGCATCGGGGAAATGCTAAGTTATTGCATTGGTTTTGTTTGGAATCCCCGATCGCCAATAGCGATATCGCATCGTGTCGGGCATAGCTGGTAGGGCCGCTTAGGATGAGGGCATGGTAAGTCGCTGATCGCCGATAGCGATATCGCATCGCATCGGGTGAAGGGGAGCTTCTTTGCATTTAAGTATGATTGTCGATTGGCGACTGCTGATTGCCGATATCACATCGTATCGCAGCAAGGATCGTTACTCATGTTACTTTATGCTTTGCCGATATCTGATTGCGATTTCACATTGGCGGAAACCAAGATGTCCCTTAAGTTGAGCTTTCTTTGTCATTGTGATATGCGATCTTGTGATCGCTTTATCGCAATGATAAAGGTAAATCTTTTTATGTTGGGGTTTATCGGTTGGTTTTATTAAAAAGATTATTTCATGATGTTCCCTTTGATTCAAGCGTCTTTTGAAATAGAACTTTAAATTGATACCAATTTGAAACAAAAAATAAAAAAAAGGGGACCCATTTCACATTATAGTTTTGGAATTCTAATGATATGAAATGGGGGGTTGTTGTAGGGCACAACAATTGGCGATTCGCTGGAAGAAACAGTTATCTCTAAATAGTATAAAAATACTTAGACTTTTTCACAATAGAAATTTTATTCAAAAGGGAAAATTCTAATATAACTAGATATTGTTGCATTCTAAGGAAACAAAACTTTCTTTGCTAATTTCCTCTCTTGTTGAAAATAGATACATTCCAGGTTTTTAAATTGGCACTTATTGGTTGATATTGATCAAATAGGAAACTTTTCCAAATCAACTATTAAAATTAACTCCTTTGCCATAGGTAGAGCCTCTGCTGCCAGCAAACGTCCATAGTCTCGACAGGGATACCTTTTAACCATATCATTGTCTATTGTCCTATTCACTTCAGAGCATGATTAACAGAATGAATTTAAAAACATGTTTTTTCACATTTATTTTCACTTTCCTCTATTTTATAAGATAAAAAGTCATCGCCCTGGTGTGGTAGCCAGTTAATTGACAATGCCATTCACTGGTAGTAATCTAACCGAACAAGCTGGCTCGTGATGAGACCCCTTGTCTTACAATTGAAGCCATTACCCTGTTTTGGTATGTAGTGTTGGTAATGTCGGCTAAACGATTTCCCTATGAACATGGTAAGCATGCTTGTAATAAGACCTCTTAACTTTTATATCTAGTATTCTTGGAATTTCATCCTGAATAATCATGAACTTAGGTAAGATAGGATAGACAATTTTCCTCCTTAAGGTAGGATGGATGACAAAGTAAGAGTTTGATATGTTGAACTTGGATTAACTTATATTTTAATATTGATAACCTTTTATAACCAATTTGGAAAAATCTAAAAAGATTTACAAGATTTATAAACTTCAAGAGTAGTTCACTAGGATTGTATTGTAGTTTCAGAATGCAATTATAACTAATTTCCTAGAAATTATTCCTTTTGTTTAATACTTCTATTTATTAAAAGTAAATATTGCATTGCTTGTTTTCGAGAAACTCTTTGAATACAGCAAAGGTCAAATAGAAAATGCCTTACAGTTTTATTTTCTAATTTTGCTACAAACTATAAAAATAGTATTTAAAAGGAGAAGGGGTTACCTCCTCAGTTGAAAAAATTCTTTAAGATTAGGCCATTAACAGGGAGAGAATCTCTCAACCCTAACAAATCTTGTAGCATGAAGGTCGAATGGCCTATCTTTTCACAGATCTAAAACGGTCCAAGCCACATTTTCTGGAATTTGGTGTGTTTCCCTTTATCTTCATGGGCTTTGTCCCATTTCAGGACTAAATCACCAACTTTAAATTGCTTAGAACGAGATGAGATTGAATCAAATGATGACTTGATGATCTACTGATGTTTCGCATGAATAATCTTGGATTTTTCTCTTTCTTCTTCTAATTTCAAGATTTGGTCATGCCTAAGTTGTAAAGAAGAAGAAGGATTTTCTTCAATAAATTGAACTAGAGCTAGAGAGGGAAGAATAAGATTTGTTGGTAATACAACTTCTTTTCCATAAACGAGATTAAATGGGGAAGAACCTATAGAAGCCTTTTGCGTTATCTTGTCAGCCTATAGTGCAAATATTAAAGATTTGTGCCAGGTCTTGTGATTCTGTTCGATAGTTTTCTTGATAATTTTAATAAGGTTTTTGTTTGTAGATTCTGCCAAACTGTTACCCTGAGGATAATAGTTAGCAGAATATTTGAGCTTGAAATCTCTTTTGATTGCGAAATAAAACATAGCATTTCCTGAAAAGTAAGATGCATTATAAAAAACAAGAGCATTCGGGACACCAAACCTGGTAATGATGAATTGATCTATGAATTCAATGATGGCTTCAGAGTTTTTTGTCTTTAGCGGAATTGCTTCAACCCACTTGGTAAAGTAATCGGTAGCAGTAAGGATATACTTGTTCTTTTTGGAAGAATTAGGAGTAATTTCTCCAATAATGTCCAATCCCCATTGCTCAAATGGCTGTTCAATGTTGACTGATTGCAGAGGAAAGGCTGATTTCTTTAGTCTTCCACTTGAAGTTTGACAACTTGGGCATTTCCTCACATATTCATGGGCATCTCTAAACAGAGTGGGCCAGTAATATCCAGCATCGATGACTTTGTGAGCTGTTGTATCAACTCCGAAGTGGCCTCCCGCTGGTCCGTCATGCAATTCCTGCAAGACCCTTTGTGCTTCCTGTTTTTCAAGGCATCTTAGTAAAAAGGAATCATAATTTTTCCTAAACAGAACATCATCAATAATGGTAAAATTTTTTGCTTTCAATCTTATGGCCCTTTTATTTTTGTAGGACAAGTTGGGAGGTGCATATCCATTTTTCAAGTAAAATATTAAATCAGCATACTGTGATTCAGAATCAATGATACTTACATGATTTATGGTTTCAGGTTGATCTGTATCGTTTGATTCTGGAATGTTGGACGCGCCTGCCAATAACCTGCGAAAACCTTGACGTCTAACAATCTTTGCTGGCTTTATTTCTAGGTCATATTCCTGAAGTGATGTCACCCAATTTGCCCTTTTTTCTCCCAGTTCTCTCTGGATTAACAGTTGTCTAACTGAGGAGAAAGGAATTATAACCTTTGTATGGGCTTTCAACAGGAAGGGTCTGTAATGTTTAACTGCTTTATATACAGCAAAGGCTTGTTTTTCTACTTCAGAATAGTTTAATTCTGTACCTTGAAGATTTGAGCTATAGAATGAAATCGGTGCTTCCAAATTGTGATCATTGATCTGTGTAAGTACTGCAGCGTAAGAGGAATCGGATGCAATGGTATACAATGTAAAATGATTAGAAAAATTTGGGGTATTTAGAGCTGGGGTATTGATTATTGACTGCTTGATTAGTTCAAATGCTTCCCTTCTGGCACTCCACATTTGAAGACTGAATTTTTCTTAATCATAGTTTGAAGTGGTAAAATAATTTGAGAAAAATATGGGACGAATCTATTTACAAAATTGATTTGGCCTAAGAATGACTGCATGGATTTCTTATTATGAGGAAAAGGGATTTCAGAAATTTCCTTAATCCTATCTGGATCGATATAGATGCCATCTTTAGATACAATAAAGCCTAGGAGCTTACCTTGATCAAGAGCGAAGAAAGATTTCTTAGGGTTTAGAGAAATACCGTATTTCTTACAGCGTTGGAAGATATGATTCAAATCATGCAAGTGATTGGATCTCTCTCTTGAAAATACAGTGATGTCATCTAAATAGACAACTACTGTTCTATTAATTAACCCTTTGAAAGCGATATCCATCGCCCTTTGGAAAGTGGCTCCTGCATTAATAAGTCCAAAAGGCATTTTCGGATAAGCATATGTTCCCCACTTTCTTTTGAATATGGTTTTCAGTCGGTCATCGGGGTGAACCAGAATTTGGTTATACCCTGAAAACCCGTCCAAGAAGGACATTAACTCTGAACCTGCCACTGATTGGAGTATCTACTCCATAGTGGGTAGTGGGAAATTATCTTTTAGACTTGCCTTATTTAAATTCCTGAAATCAATACAAATCCTTATGTCGCCATTCTTCTTTCTGATTGGTACCATATTGGAGACCCATTACGAGTGTCGTATGGGAAAAATAATCTTAGCTTTCAAGAGTTTGTTGAGTTCCGACATTATTTGACCCTCTAGGTTTGGATGTATTTTTCTCAACTTTTGTTGAATTGGTTTCTACTCGGGAAACATTCGGATAGTGTGTTGAATAATAGACGTGTCATATGTTTTTAGATCATCGTATCTCCAAGCGAAAACATGTTTATTCTTTTGTAACAGACTAATAAATGCTTTCTTTTCCTCTATAGAAAGTCCTAATCCTAAATTAATATTTTGAGGATTTTGTTCGGTGCCAAGGTTTATTAATTCAAACCTTAAAGTGGAGCTCTGGAGCTTCGTATTAGATACAGGTTTGAAGCTGTCTTTGATTTCGTAAAGGTCTTCAAGCTTCACTACGTGCTTAGGGATTGAATTTTCCTTATGTTTACCTTGTATTTGAGTATCATGTTCATCTTCCTCAATGATTTGATTGTCATAAGATTTTTCAGAGGTCAGAAATTGTAAAATGTTTTCATCGTGGTTAAACACTCTCCAATTGGTTACATTATCTAGAATGGATGGCCTAAAAAGTAATTCTACTGAAAACCTATTTGGACTATAGTCTTCGGAAGGGAGTAGCTTGGAAGCGACATTGGCCAGCAAATTAGCTGCGGAGTTCTGCGCCCTAGGAGTGGAAGATATATTGAATGCTAAAAAATGGGAGGTGAGTTCTTGTACTAGCAATTGATAATGCTTAAGATGGTTCGAAAGTCAATGGATTGTATTCCTTACCTGCTTGACAATAATTTCAGAGTTGCCAAAGACCTTTAAGTACTGAACTTTGAGGCCGATTGCTTTGTACAGTCCTTGGACAAGCACTTCGTACTCGGCTGTGTTATTAGTGCATTCAAATTCTAATCTATAGGACATCATTGTTTTTTCTCCTTGCGGGCTGACCAAGATGCATCCTGCTCCTGATCCTTCACTGGACTTAGATCCATCAAAATATAAAGACTAAAATAATGAATTATCTACAGTTTTTGTTACAACATTCTCAGTAACATTAACGCATTTAGACCTATCAGTTTGTGAAAAGTTTTCGATCTGTGATGCGAAATTGTCGACTGAGAAAGGGGATGGCTGGGTAATATAATTGCTAAAAAATGACTCTGAAGAATAGTTTCCTCGGATATTATTGTTGAATGTGACTGGCTGATTTTGTTGTTCAAATTCTGTAACAGTGTGGGTCATATGTTTCTCTCGATCAATCTTTATTTGATTGGGCTTGCCCTTATAGGGGAGCCACATATGTGACCAATCGGTAGAAATATACCCATGGAGTTTTTCTGACCAATCCCTGCTTAAAATTTACCCATAGTAGAGGATGATGGCTAATTGTTAGATACTGTTGCGGCTGGCTTTCTAACGGGTACCTTTTCCTTTACGGTATTGGTTCCAGCGCTCCTTTTCTTTGGATTAGCTTGAACAGGTTCGGGATTACCTTTACTTCTTGTAGTGACAGGAAAGGCTTCTTGTTCGGCATCAATATCGGAATTAGGGAGTATAAAGTCCCACATTCCGTGACATTCAACTACTTCCTCTTCTTCTCCTTCAGATGGTGTAACTGTTTCTTCCTCTTCTTCTTCCTCAGGATCCGAGTCTGCATATGATATAACGTTTGGAGGTTTGGACTCGGGTTTCTTGAAATTCCTATATTTTTTCTTCGTTGAGGATTCTGATACTTGTTCCTTGATCTCAACCATTTCGTTCGACATAGTTTTAAGGACTTTTTGAAGGCCCTCCATGTCATATGGATCCTTAGTGTTCTTTTTCTTAGAGTCGTCTTTAAAGGGCACTTTTTTAGATTTTCTTTCTTCCAAGGCAGTTTTCTTTTCTAAGGTGATTACACTTTTTTCTATAGTGAGTGCTTCCTTCATGTTTTCAGCTAATGTGGGCTGTTTGGCCCTATCAACAAATATGGCAATTTTTGAAGGCAAAGCAGTGATATACCACTCACTTCTAACTTGTTCGCTTGGCATATCATCAGTGGGGATCTTGTTCAAGAGCTTGTTAAATCTTGAGTTGAACTCCTTGATGGGTTCTCTCGACTCGATCCTTAAATTTGAAAGATCATGGACAAGTGTAGCTAAGGATCTGTCATCACCGTATTTGGTGAGAAACTGTTCCTGGAAGATATTCAAACTTGTGATGGATCCAGAGGGTAAGGAAAAATACCAAGACCCTGCAGATCCTTGTAGTGAATAGGGAAACAATCTTACTACCACATCTTCTTTAGTGACTCCCTTTAGATTGACTGATAGCATAAAATTGTTAATATGTTCTTCTGCAGAAGTTCCAGCATCTAGATTGAATTTGGGTAACCATTTTTCGGGGTAATCAGGTAATGGATGTAAAGGTGTAGGCATGGTAACCGCACCAGGACTTCTCCATGGTCTTTGGGCCATTTTAGGATTACCGACGATCGCTTGTGGTGTTCCAGGTGCTTGAGGTGGAGGCGGAAGTACAGACTGAAAAGATTGTGATGCTTGAGATGAAGTCCCTTGGTGAACAACTATATGAAGTGGTGAAGTGGGTGTATGACTTCGCATAGGTGATGATGAAATGGAAGATGATGGGGAAAGGGTTTCGCTACCAGAACCTTCAATGGTCTTTTTGATCCTTTTCCTTTCGGGTAAAGGAAATTCAGGTGGGTCAATACCTAGCTTTTCGCTTTGGAGTCTGGTAAGATGAGGGGGTAAGTGAAATTGCGAAGTGTGACTGCCTTGTGATACTTCAGATCTAGGAGGGGAAATTGAGAAGCCTTGAAGTTTCTAGATGATGGATTGAACTTTAGGGGACTCCGGACTTAAGTGTTCTGAAGTATGATGTAATTGAGTAGTAGTGGTTGATTCCTCTTCGTCTCGTCTGGATACTGGAGATTCAGAATGCGAACGAGATATTCGAGGAGAGGTGGAGGGTGAGTTACTCTTTGAATGGTTTGTAGGTGTTGGCTTACTCGCCATTCACAAAGGGTGGCCCTCCTTCTAGCGCCAGAAATGTTGAGGCCTCGGAAATTGCTGCCACAACATCGGGGATAACCACCCGGTCCGGACCTTGGTATAGCTCCTTTTCCGTTTGGAATGGTGGCTCCGATTGGAGATAACGGGACCAGTTTCCCGATAATGAAATAAAAGGGATGGATGGGTGATGGATAGATTGCTTAAATGACAGGAAACTAACTTATTCTATTGACAAAAATAGGGAAACTAATACTAATCCCGAGAACAACTTATTCATTCAGAATGTAGCGTTAAATAATCTTTATCTATTTATCAGGCATATAGATGACTCTGTAAAATAAATAAAAGATGTTCAATCATTCAAAGATTGCTTCACGTGAATAGTCACAATGAAGCGATAAATACAAATTACTGCATTCATTGTTTATATCATCGATACATATATACGATTGAAAGAGAAGCATGCGATAAACAACCAATAGTGGAATGCATAAGGAATGGTGTGAAAAACACACACACATATATATATAAGCGATAATAGCAAGAGCGATTTAAACAACAATTCATATAACGAAAATGAATACAGACGCAGATAATAGTACCATGTGAGTTGTAGATAAATCCGAAATATCAATCGCTATTCAAAATTCCTTCTTTAACACAAAAATGCTTTCAAACAATCACAATAGTGCACATTTGCATGAAAGCCTTCCTCATCAAATTCAGAATAATTGGTCAAGTTTCATAAAAGAATATCCCTGAAGTACAATAGTGCAACTTCAGGGTTTAATTCATATACAAAACTTTTACAACCCTTTCTAAATGCATGAAAGGGTCTATAAATACTACTAAGCTAAAAAGATCTATGAAACAAAATACTACTAAATTGGTATCAGTAAATGCGGTCTATCTCTCAGGGGCGATCTGGCAGTCGGTGAAGTGAGTCATGCCTTAGGTTGTTTGCCCTTAAACCTTAGCTGGCTTATCGCAAGCATTGGTTCTACTTCTGGCGGTTTTTTGAGGCGCAAACTGAATTGGGCAGCGAAGGTGGCATCCTGAATGTTGGGTATAATATACCCGACAGCATCGGTTAGGCACTTCAAGGTGACTCTTTGGCTGTATGGCTTGATGAAGAAGAACCAATAAGCATCCCATGTCAGATTGTTGATTCCAGCGATCAATCTTGCGTTTTTCTCCAGCTCCGGATAGCATGAGTGCTCCAATATATTTTCCGCTGTTAATTGACCTGGAGTGCATTGGGAAATTATATTAGATAAATACAGTGTATTATTTACTAATTCAACCAAATTCCCACTAATTTTCTTGCATCTGGAAATTGCTCTTTCTGCTTTCATTAGTTGCGATTGCCATTCTGTGAATAATATCTCTTTATGCGATTCCAGAATTCTTGGTAGATTAGCTGCCCAGCCTACATCGAAATCCTGCCATTCTATAAAGTTTGTCAATGTTTCTTCGGCCTGATCCAAATCGGTCCTTGCTTTTTCTACATTTTCGTTTATACATGCTACCAATTCGCACAATGGTTCTGCTCGTATAATCTGTTGACATAATAGCTTAACCTGATTAATCAATCCCTTATTTAACTGGAGCGCTTCTGCTTTGAACTCATCTATCTGAGGGAGCTTTTTCATTTTCTCAATTTGAGTGGTTAATTGAGCGATTTGCCCATCTTTTGCTTTCATTGTTCCCTCAGTTGATATTCTTAACTTCTCAAGTGCCGCTGATAGCTCCTTTTGCCTTTGTATTGTGCCTTCATCAATTCTCTGCTTTTGCTCTTGTAATTGCTTGGTCAGCTGATTATTATTCTGCTGCTGCACTAGCAATTCTTTCTCTACCTGCTCTGCCCTCTGCTGAACTTCTGATAGTCTCGCCTGTAGTGAAGAGATGTCTTGGTCCTTGGTCTTTAATAAACTTCTTACCTCCGATGCTTTATCAATGGTTGCCGCTGAATATGCTCCAGTGGATTGTGATAGCTTGGTTAAGTCATCGGAGGGGTCAAATTCCTCTTTCCATACAACATTGCTCGCTACTATTAATTCAAGGAATCGGGAAGGTTGATCAGTTCTTCTCCTTTTCCTCTGTCTCTTTACAACAGCTTTATGCTTAGGGCTATAAAATACATCTAAAGGGGGGATCTCTTCAATTTGCAAAATGATCTCTCCCATTGGATCTTTAGGAATTATCTCTGGTTCTTTTGTTTTGGGTAGGCCGCTGGTTTCACCTGAAACCGGTTTTGATGTTGCTTCCTGTGTATCACCTTCTTTAGAAACCTCAACATCTTTCGAGCGATCTAGGTTATCAATAATTGTACTGAATTGCTTCCATTGTTGGAGCAAATTCAGATCAACCAATGTATCATTGTTATTCTTAGAGCTGCTCTCTTCTTGGGTCTTTGCTTGGGTTTCTTCTTGTTGCTGCACATTTTCCTGGGTCACCTCTTGCCTCTGGCTATGTGCTTCCTCCTGCTATTTTGATGTAGTAGGAGGTGGTGTATTATCTCGTTGCTCAGACTCGCTTGACTTGGTTGTTGTCAGAACAGTCGCTAACAGGTCTAGAGGCAGAGTTTGCAACCTCTGTTCTCTAATTCTGTTAGATTCAACTAGCCCTTCATCATTGTAAACATTTCTGGCAAGCGACTTGACTTGATACAGCGATTCGGCTGACACGAACAAATCTTTGAATTTGTCTTCTTTGTGCTCGACCTTGGCCAATTTGGCCTGGTCGAGCGCATTGTAAGCGATCTTTCTTGGATCATACAGACTTCTTGGCAGAGTACCCAGAGTGAGAAAATTCATTTTCCTAGCTTCCTTCTCTGCATGCTTGATGTCATGCAGGGTATACACTCCAATTCGTAATGGAGAAGAAGGCCAAACAAGTTTTTTAGCTCTTTTCAGGGTCTGGGTAACCCCTTCAGCACTGATTTGATAAGCTACCTCCCTGGCAAGTAGCTTATCGGGGATATAAAGTGGTAGCACATGTGGCCTAGCCTGACTTCCAAAAACTATAATGTAGGTGAATTTCTCCTCTCCAAACCAACTTGCTACTGCAGTCAAATCTACCCCCGCTTGCTCAGAAATTTTCAGGGCAGGCTTATTAAAAATGGAATAATGAATTGGCAACATAAACCGTTGCAGATTTGGTACAGGTGGTGCTTATAACCATTCTTCCATAGTTTTTGATAATATATGTGAATGGGTGTGGGGTCTTGCGACGTCCACCTCCATCCCAGCACAGGAAACTCAAAATTAAAACACAACACATTCATAACATAGGCACTATAATAAAATGGTGGAATAACCCTCTTTGTGACACGATAGTCAGACCTGAAATCAAGGATTGCTTTGGCTAACTTGTCGGATAATATGACAGCCCAATCCATAATTTCTCCACTACATGCTGCCTCCATTAGGGGAACCATTTCTATGGTGAAATTGGCAGAGTCATGCAATCCCCATAGCCTACACATCATAATCCTAGCATAACAGTAAGGAGAACACAGGGAGTCAACTGAGTACTTACCCAAGGTTTCATGCTTGTGGTTTGTTGGATTTTGTCTCCAGCCTCGAATTGGTTCAGACTCGGCCTCGTTCTCTGCTCGAAATTTCTCCAAAAATGCAGCATTATATTTCTTCTCTTCTTGCGGTAGGTGATACATTAGCCTTAGGTCTTTGGCTCGAAACGAACCAAAAATCCTCCCGTCCGCAGCTTCAAACAGTTTATTGATAATTGGGAGCTCTTGGATTTCCCACCTTACCACATCCGTGTAAGGAAGAATCTGCTCCCGAGTCGCTATTCTGTGTAGAAAGGAGTCGGCCAAGTCTTTTAAATTGGCATTAGATTTGCTGGTATTGTCACATAAAATTTCTACTTCAGTCACCTTTGGCCCTTCTGCTTCAATCAGATTATAAGTCCCTTGTCAAGTGGTCCTGGTGAGTCCTAAGCATGTTGTATCTGATATAATCCCTTCATTCTTTCCAGTTGGATCAGCGACAGCTAGCCCTGCGGCTGGCGGAGCAGTAGGCATTGTAGTCTTCTTGGATTTCTTTCCCATTCCACTTTCTTCTGTTTCTATGGAAGAATTCTGCGCAGAGTGAAAGATAAGCGCAACACATGCAACAATAACGTGAATTGAACAGAATGAAATATATATATCTAGGTGCATTCAGGGTGATCAATCGACTTAAGGCGGCCTTAGGGTCAAATCCGTGGATAGATCTTCAAGCTTGTTATTCTCATTAAATGGTCGTTATGGCCTGTCAATCTCATTAATTCCAGTTGCTTCGATTAATGGCTGAATGATTTATTTGAAGCATGCTTTGGGTGATTTGGCTATTTGAATGTGGATGAGCAGCTTTCCAAAGGATATGGCCTTAATTATGAATAAATCATATTAAACCGCCTTTATGACTGTTACTTTGAAAACTGTGCTATTTTACCCTTTACGCAATCGGGCATTGGGGAAATGCTAAGTTATTGCATTGGTTTTGTTTGGAATCCCCAATCGCCGATAGCGATATCGCATCGCGTCGCGCATAGCTGGTAGGGCCGCTTAGGATGAGGGCATGGTAAGTCGCCGATCGCCTATAGCGATATCGCATCGCATCAGGTGAAGGGGAGCTTCTTTGCATTTAAGTATGATTGCTGATTGGCGATTGCCAATATCGCATCGCATCGGAGCAAGGATCATTACTCATGTTACTTTATGCTTTGCCGATATCTGATTGCGATTTCACATCAGTGGAAACCAAGATGTCCCTTAAGTTGAGCTTTCTTTGTCATTGTGATATGCGATCTTGCGATCGCTTTATCGCAATGATAAAGGTAAATCGTTTTATGTTGGGGTTTATCGGTTGGTTTTATTAAAAATGTTATTTAATGATGTTCCCTTTGATTCAAGTGTTTTTTGAAATAGAACTTTAAATTGATACCAATTTGAAACAAAAATTAAAAAAAAGGGACCCATTTCAAATTATAGTTTTGGAGTTTTAATGATATGAAATGGGGGGTTGTTGTAGGGAATAGCAGGTGGCTAAAGTATTCTCATTGGAGAGTGATGATTAGTATACTTTATAATTAGAGAATGAAACAAAGGATCCTAAACTACTAGTAGAAATAAGATGTATCCCCGATTCCTTGGAGGCACCCCTAATGGGAAATTACAGGGGTTCAAGGATTTTTTTTACTCCTCCAGAGTCATTACCAGAAGCTAGTACGTCATCACGGTTTCGCACAAGTGTTGTGCCTTTGGATGATCAAAGTCTTGAGTATGAGATTTCATCCATGGATAAAGCCAAAGAATTAGGAGTTGTATATCTCTTGGGTCATGGAGATATTAGAGCTAGAAAGGATTCTTGGTTTATCAAGAAATTGGTTATTGATTACTTCTATGCTTTTTCGAGGAAAAATTGCAGAGCAGGCATTACAACACTACGTGTTCCTAACACTAATATTTTGTAGCTTGGCATAACTCACATGGTGTGAGATCTTGAAGCTATAGAGTCACAAGCTTTAATCTTGCCCAAAAGGATCAAAAAAAGTATGCTTATGCATAGGACGTGATGAGAGAAATGGAAGAATCTAGTGATAGAAAACACATTGAGATATAACATTGAACTACTCATTGGCTTTTCATCTGCTGCTCCATAAACCATATCTAACTGTATTTGATAGGAAATCATACAGATTTTGACTTTAGGATATGGTAGTTGAGGGGAATGCAACATTTTCTACTTATCATATAGTGATGTTCAATTTAATTTCCTTTAGTATCTACCATCAGGTTGATGCCCCAGTTCTCCACATGTGATGATGATACAATTGCTAGCCTAAACAACTGGAATTTTTCCATACTTGAGGCTTCCTTTGGTTAATGTTTCATGCTAGAAGTCGAAAGAAAAAGTGAAATCAATTTATTTATGTTTAGAAATTCATGTTTTACACCTTCTAGTATACTTATTTATTTGAATATGTCTTAATTGATGAAATATAGAATATATATCTTTTGACAAAGAAATTTTTATATCTCAATACTAACAAAAGTTTTGCCCAGAAGTAATCAAATGGGCATTATCTAAATTGCTCTATGTAATGCATTATTAGGACTTTTGTGGGTATAATGGACGTGTCGGCAAATGATATTCTCATGCATTTTCAGATGTTAGGTGTATATATAATGGGTTTGAGGTGAAAGGTTGCATGGGCATAGACAACAAAATTTTGCTCCATTTCCAACCTTGCTTGACATTTTATCACTTCAACCAAACTTGCAGAAATGTTAAGATAAAATCCAATATAATGTTAAAATAATGTGAAAAAATTACGAGATATTCTAGTTAGCCAAGTGTTAGTTGTACACCGAATGGGCTTGAGGTGAAAAGTTGAATGGGCTTAGACAACAAAATTGTGCTCCATTTCCAACCTTTTATGCAAGTAAATAACTATTTATTAACATGGTTATTTCACATTTTATTACTTCAACCAAATTTGCAAAAATGTATAGCTGAAATCCAATATAATGTCAAAACAATGTGAACAAATTACGAGATATTCTGGTTAATACCATACAAAACCCAACGAATGCCTAACACAATTTGTCATCTAACACTTGCTTATTTAAGTTGTGTTAACTTAATGATGGTGCATTAAGCTATTAATAAGCACTTTAGTGAGTGGAATTTACAAAAATTATTTAACCTCCCTCTCTAATATGTCATGTATGTATTGTAACTTTTGAAATATTGAATAATATATGAAATGCGTCTTTCGATTTTACATGTAACATTTGAAGATTATATGGTTTCGTCGTTGTTTTTGGTTGAAACATCATTTTTTTAATCCTAATTTTATGTTGTACCATGTAAAAACATAGAATGGACAATCTCTAAGACACAAAATTATAATGGATCTTTAAAATAAGCTAAACACATAAAAATCATTTTTATACTTGAAATGCGTCACAGAATCCTGTATTCTTAGTAGTTATTCATAATACCAATTCTGGTTGTGCTCGTCTATATAGTTCATATTTCCTTTTGACTAATGAGTAGATATATTTTTCTCATATCCAAATTATTTAGCTGGTGTGTTCTGGCTAATTCTTGTGCTAGCCATTGTTGTTGCTCTGATCGCAAGTCAAGCTATGATTTCAGCAACATTTTCATGTATCAAATAATCAATGGCTCTTGGTTGCCTCCCTAGTCTTAAATTCATACACACCTCAAAGAATTTTATGGGTCAAGTCTACATTGCAATCATAAATTGGTTTTTGATGATTTTTTGCATCTTTGTAGCTACCACCTTTAAGGGCACAAATGAGATAGGAAATGCATATGGTAAGTCTTATACAGAGACATGAATTTTATTTATTAGTACTAAGTTCTAACAATAGACAACATTTACTAGCACACACAATTTATAACACCACTATAGAGTAATATCTCATCCAATAAGTAAATATCATGGAAAATAGCTAGTAGAACCTTGAAATAAATATCACTCTCTAGTACAAATGTGCTAACATAGAGACCTATTGCAGGAATTTCTTAGGTGGCAGTAATGATGGTGACCATAGTAATAGTGACTATTGTCATGCTTCTGATATGGAAAAACAACCTATTCTTTGAACTTTGTTTCCTAATTTTCTTTATAATCATTGAACTAACTTATTTTGCAGTTGTATTGATGAAAGTGAGTGATGGTAGTTGACTCCCATTGGTTTTAGCCTCCTGCCTCATTTTTGTAATGTACATCTGGAATTATGGAAGTGTCCTAAAGTATCAAAGCGAAGTCAAGATGAAAATCTCAATGGATTTGATGTTAGATCTAGGTTCATATGTTGGCACAGTAAGAGTCCTTGGAATTGGGTTGGTTTATAATGAACTCATTCACGGAGTTCCAACAATATTTCGGAATTTTGTAACAAATATCCTAGCTATTCATTCCATTATAATATTTGTATGTATCAAGTATGTTTTAGTTCTTGTTGTGACGCAAGGTGAGCGATTTCTATTCAGATGAGCATGTTGAAGAAACTACCACATGTTTCACTGTATTAAAAGGTATGGTTACAAATATTTCCAAAAGGAGAACCATCAAGCCTTCGAAAAACTACTTATTGAAAGTCTTGAAATGTTTCTCTGTAGGGAGGCTGAATGTTTCTCATTGTAGAGTGATGATTAGTATACTTTAGAATTAGATAATGAAACAAAGAATCCTAAACTACTAGGAGAAATAAGTTGCAGCCCCGATTCCCTGGAGGCACCCCTAATGGGAAGTTACAGGGGTTCAAGGAATTTCTTTTCTCCTCTAGAGTCACTACCAGAAGCTAGTACCTCATCAGGGTTTCCCACAAGTGTTGTGCATATGGATGATCAAAGTATTGAGTATGAGATTTCATCCATGCATAATGAAAGAGAATTAGGAGTTGTATATCTCTTGGGTCATGGAGATATTAGAGCTAGAATGGATTCTTGGTTTATCAAGAAATTGGTTATTGATTACTTCTATGCTTTTTTGAGGAAAAATTGCAGAGCAGGCATTGCAACACTATGTGTTCCTGACACTATCCTTATCCAGGTTGGCATAACTCACATGGTGTGAGATATTGAAGCTACATAGTCGCAAACTTTAAGCTTGCTGAAAAGGATCAAGAAAAAAATGCTTCTGCATAGGACGTGATGAGATAAATGGGAGAATCTGGTGACAAAAAACACATTGAAATATAACATTGAACTGCACATTGGATTTACATCTGCTGCTCCATAAACCATATCTAACTGTATTTGATAGGAAATCATACAGATTTTGACTTTAGGATATGGCAGTTGAGGGGAATGAAACATTTTCTACTTGTCATATAGTGATGCTCAATTTAATTTCCTTCATTATCTACCATGAGGCTGATGCCCGAGTTCTCCACATATAATGATGATGCAATTGCTAGCCTGAACAACTGAAATCTATCCATGAGGCTTTCTTTGGTTAAGGTTTCGTGCTAGAAGTCGAAAGAAAAAGTGAAATCAGTTTATTCATGTTTAGAAACTCAGGTTTTAAGCCTTCTAGTAAACTTGTTTCTTTAAATATTTCCTGATTGATGAAATATATAATATATCTTTGGACAAAGGAATTTTTATGTCTCAATACTAACAAAAGTTTCATCCAGAAGCAATCAAATGGACAGAATCTAAATTGTTCTATGTAATGCATTATTAGGACTTCTGTGGGCATAATGGAGGTGTCCACAAAAGGTATTCTCATGCATTTTCAGATGTTAGTTGTACACATAATGGGTTTTAAGTGAAAAGTTGCATCGGATTAGACAAAAAGATTGTGCATGATTTCCAACCTTAATTCACATTTTATCACTTCAACCAAATGTGTAGAAATGTTAAGCTAAAATCCAATATAATGTCAAAACAATGTGAACAAATTATGAGATATTCTAGTTAGCCAGATGTTAGGTGTACACAGAATGGGTTTGAGGTGAAAAGTTGGATGGGCATAGACAAAAAAATTGTGCTCCATTTCCAACCTTTTATGCAAGTAAATAATTATTTATTAATAGGGTTGCTTCACATTTTATTACTTCCACAAATTGGTTGATACGTAAAGCTGAAATCCAATATAATGTCAAAAAAATGTCAACAAATTATGAGATATATTAGTTAGTACCATACAAAACCCAACAAATGCCTAACACAATTTGTCATCTAATGCTTGCTTATTTAAGTCATGTTAACTTAATGATGGTGCACTAAGTTATTAATAAGAACTTTAGGAGTGGAATATACTGAAGTTATTTAACCTCCCTCTCTCATCTGTCACGCATGTATTGTAACTTTTGAAATATTGAAAAATATATGAAATACATCTTTCGATTTTTCATGTAGCATTTGAAGATTGTATGGTTTCATTGTTGTTTTTTGTTGAAACACCATTTTGTTAATACTGGTTTTATGTCGTACCCTATAAAAACATAGAATGGAAAATCTCTAAGACACAAAACTATGAAGGATTTGTAAAATAAGCTAAACACATAAATAACAATGGAGTATATTTTTTTTTTATGTATTCAACTATGTCAACACTTAGGTAAAGATAATATGCATTTGTCGTACATAAGGAAATTGTACTCGATAGCTTGTAAAAGTAAACTGAATTTTTAGCTACAAGTTGTAAGATGCATGGGTATATTAGGTGTGTATGTGCATTTCAATATCTTTGGTTTAGTTATTTGTGTCTCATTATTGCTTCAAATGTGAACATGCAGTGGACATTTGACCTTTTTATTTTGCATGGCAAGAATTTCACACAATACTTTTATGGCGCAACGTTTGACATTTTTGGTGGTAAGTTCTCTCATTTACTTCTTGTTATTTTCCTTCACTTTCCTCGTGTTAAAGAGGAACTTATTTATCTTTTTCAAATTCTTTGATTGAATAGTTGACTAAAATATCAATAATTTTATAAAAAGTTGTTATGAAGTGTACGAAGTCCTATCTCAAGCATGAATTGTTGGATCTCAATGTTTTCTAATTTTTGTTTTGGAGAATCATTGGAATAAGTGTTTATGATTCAGGTGGATAATGGTGGCCACTCGCCAAGTCCACTTGGACCCCCACCATTATTTCTTTTAGCATTTCAGTTTGTTTAATTATAGCACAATTTACTATTTTTAGCAATTTTTCGGGTCCTGAACTTCTGAAGCCACTTTGAGGCCCTAAATGACATTTTTTTGGGAAAACTGGGAGCAACATGGGTCCTTGAATTAAATTTTATCTTCCAAAAGATGTATTTCTCAGATAGATCTTTCTAACAAGATATTGTGTGTGTGAAACAAAGATCGTATGCCAAAGTTACGACCCCAGGAAGTTGATGTACCAATTTGCCCAAAGGGGGCCCACAGTTTGGTGTTTCATCTTCTAGGGTTAGGTTTTTGGATGTTTAGGGTTTTTTCCATTGTTTCTCAACAATAAATAGGCATTTGAGCCTCATTGTGACATAGTTCAGAGGCATGTAGCCACCACATCTTTTCTTAGAGATAAGCTACCATCGTGTTAGCTACTTCATTTCATTATTGTAAAATACTGAAATATGCTTGCAAACCATAGCACATCATTGGGTGGCTTCACCAAGGACGGGATCTTTGCATGATCCAGCAGTGTGACCTTCCATACAACATCAAGCCTTTCACGGATGAGGTATTCTGTGATGTTGCTCCCCTTGATGTTTGTGATGTATTATTAGGACAACCATACTTGTGGAAGTGACATGCTGTGTACAAATCAAGGCCCTGTGTTGTTATTGTTACCTTGGGAAATAAGTTGTAGAAGATATCGGAGGTAGCACTGCCTACTACCATCTCTTTGGTTACTGCAAAACAATGCAGTACGCTCATTTCAAAAACCAAGAAATTTGTTTTCTTGATGATATGCCCTCAAGGAAAGAAGAAGACACTGGCCATGACCTCCGAAAAAGGGCCCCTCAGCATGAAAACTAAAGATGGAAAAGGTCATGGAGGAGTACGAGGACATCTTCACCTCCCCTGGAGGGGTTCCTTTGCATTGTCAGGTCAAGCACTCCATCGATTTGACCCTAGGTGCACTGCTGCCCAATTGACCAATCTATCAGCACTCTATTCTCGAGAACAATGAAATCTGTTAGCGCTTGGAATTCACCTAGGCTGAGATAGACAAACTCTCAAGGCTACATCAAACCATTTCACCTCGTAGCTAGCCCTACGAGGTATGAGAAGGCTCTCTCGGGTCAAATTCGGTAGATCTTTCAATATGATGAGCTGACCAATTAGGATCAAAGATATTAGGCTAGTAAATTGATAAGGGGGGTTGATTTAAAGATTTTTGGTTTTTTGGTGGCAATTGGAGGGAGTGCAATTCAGGGTGCGGGGATTGAGCACAGTTTTTTGCAGGGGAATCTTTGGGGCAAGGTAGGAGT
>APFE030336325.1:0-16175 GCA_000404065.3 Pinus taeda
CCGCCCCCCTCTAACCCCCCGGTTCACTACGTAGGTTAGTCGTGGAAAGAATATAACACAACCCAACAACTAGTTCTATTGCAGTTCATTCATAAATGCAATGAATTCATTGTAGTCATCATTCTGATGTTACCACATATCCGCAAACATTTTCCTATGTCCTACATCTGAAAATCCAAGGAATCCATCGATTGTGGCTAGTCTGCATGACTTAGAGAGGGAATCTGATCATGGACCAATTCCCACTCCACCTCAGCACCCACAACACAATCATAAATTATTACTCTCTCCTGACCACCATGGCCCGTCAGCTAGTCATGAGGCCCTGACGCTCTCTGGGCCCACCCCTCTACCTAATCATCACTAGAAGAACAACAAACCACCGATTAAGGAACCCAACTCTGAATTGAGCTTGTTGCACACTCCAACACACTCCGTAGTTGCTCCGTAGTTGAGACACATGTTCAAAGGTATGAAAATTCCTACCTCCATAGGCTCCCAAGGAATCAACACACACTGATGGCTCAACCAACACCCTTTTAAGGAAACAAAATATACAAACAACCATAGGAAGCCTCTCCGTCCAAATAATCCCACTCCAGCCAGCCAATTGGACAATCCCCACCTCTCATCAACCACGGTTCCAATGCTAATATTTACGAGTCTTATTGCGAGCCAAAAACACAACGCCTCCCCAATGGAGACTAAATAAAAGACTCAAGTAGTGTACTCCCAAAACTAGAGCGAAGGTAAAACACTTACAAACAAAAACCCACTAAAAGAAACTTACCAAAGCATCATTGAGAGAGTCAATGCTTATCCCTCAGTAGTACCCCACGAAATTCACCATCAAGATGTCGTCCCCTGCTAGCATGAACCAGAAACAATGCAAACACTAGCAAACACTTTCCCCATGGTCCCAAACCATGCAACTAGGCTTCCCAACAAGGCTAGTCTACAATACTATTCGACCAATCTTGTGGCATAGACTAAATTAAACAGCCAGATGAGCATGCACAAGTTAGTTACTTGTGCAGAATCTAAGTTAATTTCACCACCAATACTATCTCTCATACTCAGACTACAAACAATGCATCCAAACTATTGCCTACAGCTTATACCAATGACCCTCCTTCTCAAGATTTCTATCCTAACTGCCATCTATCCTAACTACCTACCTTATGTACACCTTGTATCGTAAGCACGGGTCCCATCCATGGCATGCCTCACTATTCAAGCCATGCTTATCCACTCCATCGGGTTTTATATTTTCTATATTAAATTAACAAATTGTATTATAAAAATTGAGATTATGATAATGTATATAGTTTTCAAATTTTTTTATTTTTTTTTTATGATATTTCATTATTATAATTTCTTAAAATGATTATTTTTTCATGTATATGTATACTATATAGTGATTTTGTAATAATGTTAATTATACTATATAGTGATTTTGTAATAATGTTAGTTATACTGATGAAAGTTGTATGAGTGTACAAAATACATGACATTATAGTTTATAATTTATGATTCATTTAGTATGATTTTTACTATATTTGGTTATTCAAAATAAAAATGTTTCAAAATTTTTATATACTTTGAGAGATATGATAATCCCATGCTTATTATAAATAAAGGTTGCAAGTTATGAAAATTATTCAATATATAAGGATAGGATCATGTATATTTCTTGCAAGCACAAAATGTTAGATTGTATTTTCAAATTAATGATGATGATGATGATGATGATGATGATGATGATGGTTAATGTCCACTCAGACCAAATTGGTCTATCGGACCTACAATTTTCTTAATTTGTCTGGCTCCTCGTCTTTCTTGGCGAGATTGGTATTGTAGCTTTCTTTCTTTTCTCTACGGTCTTCCAACTTCCTTTGTCTTGCATCTCCTTCATCTCTTCTGGTTCTTGGGACATTGGTGTCTTAGCTTCACGATCTATAGTCGGAGAAGAAGTTTGGTTTAGGAGATCTGCTTCGCTGTTAAATGAAGATTTATTTTCTGCGGTATTCAAATACTCACAACTGTTGATTTGCTGGGGCGGGCTTTCTCCTTGCTTGTTTTGAGAGTTGCTTCCTTCTTCCTTGATTTCTTGTGACTCATTTTCTCTAGAATATTCTTCTTCTTTGATGACAGTGTAGTGTTCTTTTTGAGCTCCTTCCCACCATGTAGATCTGTGGTGGTTTTTTCTAGCAAAATTTTTCTCAGAGGTTTTTGGGCAATTTTTGGCTAGATGCCCCGTCTCAAAGCACGATCGACATCTGAAGAGGACACTTTCATAATCAAGCTTATGGTTCCACACATAGTCTTTACTTGTTAGGTTTATTTCAACAGGGAATCCGGCGCTGAAATCCATTTCCACACAGATGCGTGCATAGGTGGTTCTGGCATATTCCTCTGTTTCTGGGCACCTGCAGTAAAATTTCCCAATTGCATTTCCGATGGCTTTTAGCGAGGAGAGATTCCAAAGATGCAAGGGTAGGCTTGGAAATCTCACCCAAACTGGTGCTGAGGTTATCACTGTTGTAGAGGGATCGAATGATGGGTTCCATGGCTTCATGAATAGGCCTGATTTTTCCCAAAACCAAGGGCCGGAATCTAGAATACATTGTCTGCTTTCAGGATTTTCAAAATCTACTATAAAGAAACCTCTAGCACAGGGGTAGATATTAATTTCATCAGAAATGATAGGCTTCCATACCTCCGAGATCCAATTGTGGAGTGCTATCAGCGGCGGCAAAAAACCATTGAACCGACAAATTAGGGCACTTTCGGAGAACTTCAAAGCTTCATTGAGTGAGTCCTGGACCACTTGGATAGTGGGAGCTTGGGCTTCACTCACGATATGGGCAGGAGATTGCCCTCCAGAGGCGGATGAGCCACCAGTTATTTTTGCAAAGCTTGGAGCCATATTTTACGCAGATCTGCCCCAGATCTATACCGCAGATTCAATTCAATACCGCAGATCTATACCGAAAGAAAGATCTCTTCCCAATCGTCGGAGAAGATATTAATTTAATTTAGGATTCTTTTCATCATAACTATACCGAGATTGTTATAATACCATCCGCAGATAGACGCAGAGATGTATCAACCCAGCCGCAGACAGGCGCAGAAAATATATAAGGAAAACTACCGCAGAGATTGTGTCAACCCAGCCGCAGACAGGCGCAGATAGGCGATCTGGAGCCGCAGAACCCGATCTGTCCAAAAATGCAAATGTCCAAAAAAGAAAAAGAGAAAGTGGTATTCTAGAAGCATAAATTGCATACTAGCAAAGTCCTCACCCTATTTTTTAAACCAAAATGGAATTAAATAAGAATAACCATAATGGAAGGAAAGAAAAATAAGGATAGTGAATCATGCAACGAGTGAAACATCTCATAATTTAACGCGCGAATTTTATGGAGAAAAAAAATATATCTTTCATAGAGAGAATTCATAGCTTTGTAATGCACAAGAATCAAGAATTAATTCAGTATGTACATTGTAAATAAAAATCCCTGTGGAAAACTTGCATGAGGTCATAATAAAATGTCTGGAATTTGTAACAAGTATATAACCTCTATTCCCTGAGAAATGACAAAAAAGAAAAATAATATATTTAATAAAATGTCTCGAATTTGTAACAAGTATATAACCTCTATTCCCTGAGAAATGACAAAAAAGAAAAATAATACAAACATTTACGCAAGCATAAATTGTGGACTTTACCCCAATAGCCATAGTATTTCTTAGAAGTATTAACAATGGGAAAAAAAGAAAATGACAAAATCTTCTCCACATTGAGTATGGGTGAGATCACAAAGGATATCCCTTGTATGCTAAGAGGAATCGTAAAAAGCCAAAAGTGATATAACAGAAACTAGCCTATAATATAAGAGTTGAATTAACTGGTGGGAGGTACAACTTCTATTTTTCAGTAAACCCTCAGTTACATCCCAAGCGTTCTTACCTGTAAGAAGAGACATAGTGTATAGTGAGTGCCATGTGTTGAGAGTAAAAGTATGCGGTTCGACGAATAACATTGGAAAAAGAGAAAACATTGACTATGATTCTTGCAGCAAGGAGGACACCAGGATCCCTTACGCTACACATTTCAGTGAGATATGTCAAGCCAGAAGAGTCTAGCAGTGGGTCACAGGAAGAAAAGTAACCCTCATCATTAGGAGAACAGAAAATAAAGAAAAGAAAAAGTGACGACATATACCTAGCTCTTCATGAATGTAGTTTCTCTTCCAAGTATCAATCCAATCCCACGGGTTACAATACCAGTACTTACAAAACATATGGAAAACAAAGAACTACAGACCCATAACTCTAATTTAAATTGTACCATCTGAATTCACAAACAGAGACTATGAATAATAACTCAAAAAAAAATATAACTCGAAATTTACCTTCGAGAAAGGATAAGAGTAACAACAACACAGGGAAGAAAGGGATGAAGGACACCACCATAGCAGTGGTGAAAAGAATCTTGGCGCCACCCGAGAGGTTATGAAATCAGTACAAAGAATATGTGAGAAATTACTTAAATAAATAAATAAAATAAAAAGGGTAACTAATTACAAAAAATACATCTTACCTATTCCTTCGAGCGCCAAGACTGGTTTAAGGAAGCCACAACACCTAGTCAATACACTTATTTACCAAGCCACCAACACCTCACCGGGGTAGTGCCACGTGGCATAACCCACCTCGCCTGTGAAGGAATCCCAACGAAATGAGAAAGGCCTGGATATTTTTAGATTAGGGTTTAGAGAAAATTGTTAATCATTATTTGATGAGATGACAAAATCCTCACCATTTGAGCTTCCCAAGAAATAACCTCCCTGTGATGTTCACATGGACCAGGCAAATGTGGCACACTATGATTGAGAATTATTTTTTATGGTTGTCTCCTAAAAAACAAACAAAACCTCTATGGCCTTTGCACACACCTAGATGTATTGGTTAGGGAATTGATATGAATATAGTCGAAACTCAGTATTCCTAGACAAATGGGTTAGGAAGTTCCCCTTTAGAGAAATATAACCAATGTACCTAGGTAACCATCTTAATTCAACCAAGTCCCTCAACATAAAGATAAATTTTTTTCAGATATATACAAACACCTTAACCTTCTACCATGTACAATAGATGCGAGGAATTTCCTTGGGTGTTTACTAAAGCCTTGTTGTAGAATAATGTTAAGGGAAATATTGTGAACTCAACCTTCATGGGAAAGGATGTATGTGTATATATTAAATAATATTAATAATAATTGAGGAAAACCAAGTATGTGACATATGGTGTGAGAGAACTAGTTCAAAAGAATTGGGCCTAGAGGGAACCACCACCTTGAAAATAGTTTTTTGCTAAACTTGGGAATTTGATTTAAGAATTGATATGTTAATACTAGTTTGTGTTGATTATAATTTATTCTAGTGAAGCAAGGTTACAATCCAAAATGGAAGATGACACCCAACCACCTAAAGTAGAGGGAGAAGGAATATATCTAGAGTTATGAGGAGGAATTAATGCACCAACAAATTGGCTTTTGGAGATTGTAAAGAGTTTAAAACATGAGCTAGTTTATCTCAGAACCAGTAATGAGCAATGGCTTAAGGAAAGTGAAGATCAAGAAAGAATGATTAGAGTCCTAACTAAAAAGTACAGTCACAATATAATAGGAACAAGAGAGGATGGGGGAAAAACAGAACTCTTGAAAAGAAAACATGTGGAGATTGAAAGAGAAAAGTCCAAAAGTGGGGACGATTGAGACAAGACCTTTCCAAAAACCAAGAAATCGAAGTAGAAAGTAGAGTTGCAAGGGGATTTTAGAAAAATAAATCCCCTACTTTTGATAGGGAAAAGGAGGATGGAAAAGCATGACTCAACATGACCAAGTATTTCTAAGTTTATGAGTATGAGAGCAATTTGCAGGCTAGATTGGCCATTTATCAGTTGCAAGGAAAAATTGCTCTTTAGTGGGAAGAGGTCAAAAGTGTCCATATGTTGGAGGAAAAGACAGTTTCTTGGGAGGAGTTTCAAAGGCAATTCAAGTCCAACTACCTAAATGAATGATATTATGATGACGGAGAAAAAGAGTTCCATGAGTTGAAATTGGGACAATTATCTATGGACGAGTTTGTGGCTAAATTCACAATCTTGTTGCGGTATGTCCCTTATATTAAAGAAAATAAAGCTAAGGCACATATATTTTTGACTTGTCTACCATTCCCTTACAAGAAAAGGATTGAGTTTGAAAATCCTAAAAGAATGGATGGAGTAGTAAGAAAATCAAGATTGTCTTATGAATAGTTTAAGAATAGGGGCGAAGGCACAAAACCTTGGCAAGATAAGGACAAAAATAAACCTGCAATGGCGTCAAAAAGACAAAAACCTACTTGTCTCAAAAAATTTAGAAAAGACCACCAATAGAAGAAATTCAGTAAGGGAAACACAACCCATCCGACACAATCTCAAACTTGGTCTAAACACATGGATTTGAACAATAAAAGGATAGTTGGGGTAAAAGAGAGAGAGTCGTTGAAGTGCTAGGGGTGCGGTGAAGCCCATTTGTTGAGGGATTTTTTGCACAAGCCCATATCTATTGAAAGCATTCAAGATATCCATGAGGAAACAACTATGAATGATATTGCCAGAAACATCCCAAGAATAAGTGCAACATTGGAGGATCGACAAGCGGAGCACCAATCCACTATGATCAAGGTTGAAGGTACAATTTTAAACTAGCTTGTTTCTATCTTAACTGATCTAGGGGCTAGATTAAGTTACATTAACCCTCACATTATGGAGAAATGTAAATTAAAATTGAAAAATTTAAGACTTCATGGTTTGTATAGTTGGTGATTATCACAAAAAGAAGGTTAACTAGCCAAGTAAAACAATATTCCATTGATTTAAATGGGAGTTTCACAGAAGTAGACTTGAATATAGTTCTCTTAGGGTCTTGTAATGTGATAATAGGCATGGGCTGGTTGGAAACATGAAGTTGTTATACACTATTTAAAGAAAACAATAATCTGTGTGAGTCAAGATGGACAAACTCAGTTAATTAAAAGCATACCGAAATGAGTATTAGTTAGATAGATTTAAGATTTACATTTGAAAATGATTACAAGAAAAGGGTGTTAGTTATTTATGGTGCAAGTTGAAACCAATGAAAAAATTTTTAAAAATAATAAAATAATAAAATAAAATAAAATAAAATAAATTAGAGAACCTGCCAATCATCACTGGATTTCGGGATGTTTCTTCGGATGAAATATCGGGGTTACCTCCCCACAGAGACATAGATTTCTACATTGGTCTGGTGCCAAGAGAAACCCCTGTTTCTAGAGCCCCTTATCAAATTAGTACTCTTGAGCTACTGTAATTGAAGATGTAGTTACAAAAACTACTAGATAAGGGATATATTAGACCTAATGTCTCACCATGGGGACTCCTATGTTCTTTGTCAAGAAAAAGGATGACACATACAGAATGTGAAAATATTATCAATAATTAAGCAAATTAACCATTAAAAATAAATAGCAACTACCCTATATTAATGATTTATTTGATTAAGTGAGGGTGAAACCATATTTACCAAAATTGATTTAAGGACTAGGTATCACTAGTTGAGAATAAAAGATGAAGAAATTCATTAGAAAAATTTTCAGACCAGATATAGTCACTACAAATTTGTAGTGTTACCATTTGGTCTTACTAATGCATCAACAACCTTTATGTGCTTAATCAAAAACCTACTTAATAAGTACCTTGATAAATTTGTGTTGGAATTTATAGATGAAATTATGGTGTATTCAAAGAATGAAGAATAAGACAAGGAATATCTGAGACTGGTACTACAAACTTTAAGAGAACATAAATTATATGCTAAGTTTAGTAAATGTGAGTTTTATAAGGACAAAAGACAATATTTGGGACATGTTATTTCAAAAGAGGGTTTGTATGTTGATCTTGATAAGGCTAAAGCTATTCTGAACTGGATGAAACCTAAGGATGTATTAGTTGTCCGATCCTTTATGGGAATTATAGGGTATTACCAAAGGTTCATAGAAGGTTCCTCTAAACTGGCCTACCCTGTCACATCCTTACAGAAGAAAGGAACAAAATTTGAGTGGATAGCTAAATACCAGGAAAGTTTTGACAAATTAAAACATTTTCTTACAGTGGCCCATATTTTAAAAATTCCAGACCCAGACAAAGAATTTGTTGTTTGCACAGATGCTTGTTTGGAAGGCTTAGGAGTTTTGATGCAGGAGAATTCAGTAGTGGCTTATGAATCTAGAAAGTTGAAAACACATGAAAATAATTATGCAGTATATGATTTAGAGTTGGTTTTTGTAATACATGCTCTAAATATGTGGAGACACTACTTATTGGGAAATAAATTCACCTTGGTAACAGATCGTATTAGCTTGTAATTTTTTTTCAACCAATTAGATCTTAATGCCAGACAAGCTAGGTGGATGGCCTTTCTTAGTGAATTCGAATTTGGTGTTAAAGACATAAAAGGTAAAGAAAATAAAATAGAAGATGCTATAAGTAGACATGCACATGATCTAATGAAAGTATATGTTAGCAGTGTTAGTACTGATTTCATGGGGTGGATAAAAATTTCATTACAGGAAGATCATAACTACCTAGAAATTCAACAAAAATTACAACAAACAAAAATTCCAGGGTATGTTGAAAACTTAGAAAAATTGTTAATCTACTGAAATAGATTATATGTTTCAAATGTAAATGTTTGGGGGCATGGGGACATAGCTAAATGTTAGCACTGCGTATCACCCCCAAAATGATGGGCAGATGAAGAGAACTAATCATATTTTAGAGGACATGCTAATAATGTATGTCATGGACAGACCTTCTAAATGGGAATATTTTCTACATTTAATAGATTTTTCTTATAATAAAAATTATTAAGTCTCGATAAAAATGAGTCCCTTTGAAGCCTTATATAGCAGATAATTCCATACGTCTCTTAGCTAGAGTCATTTGGAAGACAAGCTAATATTGGGCCCATATGCTTTACAAGAAATGCAATAGGTGGTACGAAAGATTAGGAAGAACATAAAAACTACACAAGATAGAGAGAACATGTATGCTAATAAAAAGAGAACTCGTAAGGAATTTAAAGTTGGAGATCATGTCTACTTAAGAGTGAAACCTGGAAAAATTAGCTTAAAGACCAGAACATGTACCAAACTAGCACCATGATTCTGTGGGCCTTTTGAAATTTTGGATAGAATTGGGCTAGTAGTATGTGAGCTGCCATTGCCCAACCATATTAAAGTGCACAATGTTTTTCATGTATGTTTGTTAAAAAAATATGTCCATGATAATTCTCACATAATTGATTGGCATTTGATATAGGTGGAACCAGAATGATACTTCCTAGCATATCCACTTCGCATATTAGATCAGAAAGATATCTTTCTCCAGAATCGATTCGTTGCTCAAGTTAAAGTGCAATGAAGATACTTTACATCTGAGGACACTACTTAGGATCTAGAGAATAAGATACAAGAGGCTTATCCAACACTGTTTCAGAAGGAAAGCAATTGGAAAATGAAAACCAAGGACGGTGTTGAATAAAAAGTGGGGGAAGATGTAATACTTCTCTATTATTTATGTTAATATCTTTAGATTTCCAGGCTAGACTATTTTTAGATTTGATGGTTGGAGAGCCAAGTTGGATTGGAAATGAATGAGAACAATAAGGTTATTGCGATGTAATAAATATATTTTTATTAATAAATAAAAAAGTAGGAAATTACTTGGGAAAGAAAACTATAGTAAAGAGATTTTGGACAAGATTTTGAAACCATTATTGATGGATATGATCAAAACAAATCTTCCTTAAATGAGTCCTAAAAATCCCTGAGAGGTGATAGACAAGATTTAATATGATGGGAGAAAAAAATCTATTAAATCACTTAGTTGGAGAAAGACACTAAGTATGGGTGGAATAAAATGTTGTAGGAGAGAAAAGTGGGATTTAAAGAAAAAAGGAAAATAAGAACCTTTTTTGGAAAAAAAAGAAGAAGAAAGAAGCCTAGTCGAGTGGGTTGGTAGACCCAAAAGCACGAAAGTGCTAAAATATTCTAGGGAAGAAATGGTATAAAGTACATTACCTAGGAATCAAAGGGGTTGTTGATTCCATTGGCAAGAACATATCTGCTTGGGGGCAACTGGTGGATTAAGTTCATGGTTGGGAGGAAAGTGTGTCTCCCAAGTGCATTTCCAACAACATATATGGTTAGAAAATATTCTAAATTTGTCTTACTTTTAAATTATGATTGAATACTTGCGCACATGAAATAAGTGAGAAATTTCAAGCAAAGTAGTGTACGAGTTAGAAAATATGTTGAATTTGTTTTACCTTTAAATTACGATTGACTACTTATGCACATGAAATAGGTGAGAAATTGCAAGCAAAGTAGTATACAAGTTTGTCATGGTTATTGAATTGGATTAATTTGTAACTATATGGCTCTTGTACATCTCAGTTATTTGTTTGTGACTAAGGTTATTTTCTTTGATGGGGATATGATTATGTGTGCATATTTACTAATATGCCCACATAATGCTACGATTTTGTGATTTGGTAGAAGTAAATCAGAATTGTGAGATTCGAACCTTGAGTATAGAAAGTTGCATCTTAACTCCAAATTAGTGAACTCTCCATATTCTTGCAGATGGTATAATTTAGAAAAGAAAATTTCAGAAAACAAAAACTCTAGGAGGGTTTAAGAGGTAGAGGTAATGGTATTGGTAGATCATCGGTCAAATGAATATGAGTCGATAGGCGTGGGTCACAAGTTAGTTCAACTATTCCTAGTGAGAAACAAACCTTTTAAACTACTATGGTATACAGATGGAAGTTTCCTTGTTAGGCAGTGAATATGTAGTAAGTCCTAGTTTGAATACTATTAAATTTTTTACCAAGATTAAGCACAACAGAGAGAGAAAAATAAAGCTCGTCTCTGCCCTTAATCAAAAGTGAGCGATTAGACGAATTGGTTAAAAAAAAATCAAATTGTGCTTGGATGCCATTTATCTATCAAGATGCACGAGGGGCAAGTAGAAACTTTTTAGTTATGAACAAGAAAATCGTAATCACAACCAATATAATAATCCATTTGATACTGTTGGGTGTCCTTAAATATTGAAGAAGCTATACAAATATACAAACAAAACCTTTTTAAGACTACATTATTACTATTACTAGAATTAACATATATGGATTTGTTATTATACCAACTAAAACCTAAATCAACATTCCAACCAGAATGGAAAAGGAACAGAGGTTAAATGAGGAAATAAATGATGTCGAGGTTGACTCTATAAATTCATACTCCTACCACAAAAGAGTGCTCGTATACATATATAAATTCAGTCTCAATAACATCACAAAATCATACAATTATAAACATGGTATATAATGCAAATCTCCAAAAAAAAGGAGAGTGGTATTCCATAAGCATAAATTACATACACCAGTGATGTCCTCGCCCTATTTTTAAAACCAAAATGGAAGAAAAGTAGAATAACCATAATGGAAGAAAACCAAAATAATGATAGCGAATCGTGCAACTAGTAAAACATTTCATAATTGAATTTGAAAATTTTATGGAGAAAATAAAATATATCTTTCATAGAGAGAATTCATAGCCTTCCAGTGTGTAGGAATCAATTATTAATTCAGTAGGTACATTGTAGATACAAAAACTCTATGGGAAACCTTCATGAGGTCATCACAAATAACTAGAATTTGCAATGAGGCACATAGCCTCTATTCCCTTAGAAATTACAAAAAATAAAAATAATACAAATATATTAGGCATTTATGTTGGGGGCCAAACAATAATGGAAAGCAGCTTGCAAGTTGAAATTATCGACTTTACCCCACTAGCCATAGTTTTTCTGAGAAGGATTAATAGCCGGAGAAACAAAAAAATCTCCATGCTAAGCATGGGTAAGAGCACGAAGGATATCCCCTATATGCTAAGAACAACCATAAGAAGCCAAAAGCGATATAACAAAAATTGACTTGTAATATAGGAGTTAAAGTCGATGGTGGGAGTCACAAATTATATTTTTTAGCAAACCCTAAGTTACATCATGAACATGCTTACCTGTAACAAGAGACAGAGTGTATAGTGAGTTCCATGTGTTACAAGTAAAAGTAGGCGGTTTTAAAAATAACATTGGGAAAAAAAACATTGACTAAGATACCTATAGCAAGGAGGAATCCATGCACCATTACTCTGCACATTTCAGTGAGCTATGTCAGGCTAGAAGAGTCTAATGGTGGGTCACAATAAGAACAATGACCCTCATCACTAGGAGAATGAAAAAGAAAGAAAAATAATGATGACATATACTTGGCTCTTCATTGAATGTAGTTTCTCTTCCAAGTACCAATCCAATCCTATGAGTTACAATATCACTACATAGCAAACATGGGGACCACAAAGAAGTAAAGACCCAGAACTCTAATTAAAATTGTTCCATCCAAATTCACGAATAAATACTTCGACTAATAACTCAAAAAAAAAGAGAACTAAAAAATTACCTTGGAGAAAGGACAAGAGTGGCAAAAACACAAGGAAGAAAGGGATAAAGGGACACCATCGTAGTTGCATAAAAAAGAACCATGGTTACACCTAAGCGAACATAAAATCATTATAGAGAATATATGAGAAATGACATAAATAAATAAACAAAATAAAAAGGGTAACTAATAACGTTTTTTTTTATGTTACCAATTCCTTGGAGCACCAAGTCTGGTCTGAGGAGGCCACAATGCCTGGTCAATGCACTTACCTTTTTGCGCCACCAACACCTAAAAAGTCGCGCTACACAATATAACCCACCTTTCCAATGAAGGAATTTCAACGAAATGAGAAAGATCTGGATATTTTCATAATATGGTTTAGAGAAAATTGTTAATCACCATTAGATGAGATGGCAGAATCCTCACTATTCGAGCTTCCCAAGAATTATCCTCCATGTGATGTTCACATGGACCAGGCAGATGTGGCGCACTATGATTGAGCACAAAGTTTTATGGTTGTCACCTCAAAAGCAAACAAAACCTCCATGGCCTTTGCACACACCTAGATGCATTGGTTAGGGAACTCATAAGAATATAGTCCAAACCCAGTATTCCTAGACAAATAGTTTAGGAAACACCCCTTTAGAGAAAGATAACCAATGTACTTAAGTAACCAACTTAGGTCAACCAAGTCCCTCAACATAAAGAGAAAGCAATTACAGATATACATGGAAATGATATATACAAATACCTTAACATTCTATCATGTACAATAGAGGAGAGGAATTTCCTTGGGTGTTTAATGAAGCCTTGCTTTAGAATAAATGTTAGTGGAAATATTATGAACTCCACCTTTAGATCCTCTTAAAGTAGGAAGATTGTCTACTTTGCTAAGAGCCATATCTTCATCAAAGGTGACGTCATGGCTGATTTCAACTTCCCTTTGACTAGCCACAAATTCTATAGCCCTTAGCATTTTCGCCATAGCCTACAAAGATTCCTTTATTTCCCAATGCACCCAATTTATTCCTTTTCTCCATCGGCACATGTTGGGTCCCTATAATACTAGTGATTACCCCATTACTATTGTAGTTATACCCCTTATTAATATTGTTGTGCCCCTATTGCCCCCATATTGTTATTACTGTGCCCCATAGAATCCCTCTATTGTTATTTTTGTGGCTTTATATTATTATTGTTAGGTCGGCTAGATTATATTGTGACTCTTTAGACTCCTATATATAGAAAGGAGGTTTTGTCATTTGTATCATCCAAGAATTGTTCATTTATGTAATGTAAAGGAGGTTGCCCCCTCGAAGAGGCTGAATTCGAAGGCGTTGATTTATCTTTTCTATCTTTTCTTGCGCTGGTTTCATAACATTTGGTATCAGAGCTTTGGATTTTAGGGTTTCGCAGCTCCAAACAGGTCATCATGGCATTTTCGCTATAACTTTTTTTTCTGTGAGGTTTCAGAAGTCGCAAAAAAACTGATTTGAGAAGAAATCACTTTGAATCTTGGGTCCAAAATTCGGAGCTTTTCGCGCTATATTTGCGGAGATATGATCTGAGGAAGTTGGTCTTTTTGCAGACTCCTGAATTACATTCCAAACAGGTGACCTGGGGAAAATCGTCATAACTTTCTCTCTGGGGATCGGATTGAAATTTCGTAAGAAGGTACAGAAAGAGGACGGACTGTAGTTTCTTGTATGCATTTTTCAGATCCAAAGGTAGAAACAGTGACTCGTGGCACTTCGTACAAGTTCGCTCTACTGAACTAATCTATAATCAAGTCACTGTGGGAGATTTCACATAACTCTTCCTTGGAGAATCCAATTTGGAGTCAGACTTGTGGCATTGGAAAGAGGACACAGAAGGCTACTACAGGTCACAAATTCAGAACTAGATGATTAGAAAGTACAGAGATACATCAGAGGCAATATCGAGCTCCTACAAAGTGAAAAAAGGTGTGTAGATTTTCTTAAATTTTTGCTTAAGCTTGGTTTGAAAATTTATTTTGAAGGAATTCAAGGGGCATAGTAGAGCATTATTATCGGTAACTGATGCCCCGAGGAAAAAAAATGCAAACACCTAGTAGGAACCTGAAAGCTCTAGCATGAATCATGAAGAAGAGGAAGAAATGCAACATGATATATCAAAATTACAAGACCAAGTGCAACAACTGCCCCTTACACAGAAAGGAACAGAATCTAAGATGGATGGTTTAAAGAAAGGTGTAGAAGCTAAGATGGACTATTTAAAGAGAGGCGTAGAAGCTAAGATGATTGACGTGGAAGCTAAGATGGATGATTTGAAGATACATTTGAAGACAGACATGGACGAATTGAAGATAAATATGAATAAGTTGCTACAAGAAATGGGAACTAAGGGTGAAAGGGTACTAAAGGAAACTCATGATGAGACTAAAAGAAATGTTAATCATGATTCCATAGACACTAATTTTGGATCGAAGACTCACCATATTCCAAAAATCGATATGAGGAAGTTTGATGGCAAGGATCCTGTCACATGGATATTACAGATGGAGCAATTCTTCGATCTCAATAATGTGCAAAACACACAAAAGGTACGTATGGCAAACTTTATATTTGGAACCAAATCAATTTGTATGGTATCAATGGCTTTGCTCTCGTAAACAATTTATCAATTGGGAAATTTTTACTGAAGAATTGGTAGCACATTATGAGGACACAAAAAGCAACACTTTTTTCAGCCAATTGATAAGTCTCAAACAAAAGGGTTCAATAATGGAGCACATTGAGGAGTTCCAAAAATTGAACATAAGGGTAAAAGATATTCCAGAGGAGCATAGGATTGATGTGTTCATAGGGTCTTTAAAGGATAATATCCAACATGATGTTCACCTTTGGGAACCTGATTCATTAGAGAAGGCATTCAGGTTAGCAGGAAAAATGGAAAGCAAAATTATGGCAACCAGGAAGCATACCACTCACAACTATAAAGACGGAAGTGTTGTTGCCCCTAGTCTTCCACAACCTATAAGGTTGACACCACAAAAATTGGAAAATTAGAAGAAAAAAGAGCAAAAGGGCTTTGTTACAGTTGTGATAGCAAATACACTAAAGGTCATAAGTGTGCTGAGAAGAAATTATTCTACATAGATTGTGAACAGGAAGAAGAAAAGGAGCAAGAAAGGTCAAAAGAAGAGGATATATTCCAGGAACAAAGCCTAGATGAAGAACAAATAAATCCGACCATATCTTGTAATGCATTGGCGGGAATTACCACTCCTCAAACCATCAAGATAGAAGGACAAATCAAGAAGAAAAAGGTAATAGTGTTGATTGATTCAGGAAGTACTCACAATTTTATTCATTGTTAAGTAGCAAAAGAATTGAATTGCTTCTTATATCCAGCACCAGAGTGTCAAGTGATGGTTGCAAATGGAGGAACAATAAATTGCTCTGGAAAGTGCCATAATATCAAGCTATCCATGGGAGAATATGTATTGACTAGCCCAATGTTTTCCATTCCAATGGGAGGTGGTGATGTTGTACTAGGAGTCCAATGGCTACAATCCTTGGGTACAATAGCTTTT
>APFE030336325.1:18641-46446 GCA_000404065.3 Pinus taeda
CCCCTCGAAGAGGCTGAATTCTAAGGCGTTGATCTATCTTTTCTATCTTTTCTTGAGCTGGTTTCATAACAGCGCATGAAAATATACAGGACTTCTAAAAATCCTAAAATGAGATACTTCATGTTTCTTACCAGTGAACATTTCTTCAGGAGTCTTGGAACCCAATGCTTAATGAGGGCATCGGTTTTGTACATATAGGCGGTATTTGCAGCTTTGGCCCATAGAAACTTCAGAAGCCTTTGATCATGGAGCATAGCACGGACAGCTTCCACAATCGTACGATTCTTCCTTTCCACCACACCATTCCGCTAAGGAGTATATGGTGTAGTAGTCTCCCTCTTAATCCCAACCTCTCTGCAAAAGTCATCAAACTCATTGGATTCATATTCAGTGCCATTATCAATCCTTAAGATCTTTATCTTCTTTTCGGTCTGATTCTCGATCAAGGCTTTGAAGTGCCGAAACCAGGAGAACACTTCATCCTTCTTTTTCAAGAAGTATATCCAAGTCTTGCGAGAATAATCATCTGTAAAAGTGAGGTAATATAAATATCCTCCCAAGAAGTTCACAAGCATCATGCTGGATATGTCTGAGTGGACCAACTGTAATATATCGGAGGTCTTGCTTTGGCTTGAGGGGAATGGTCCCCTTTTGAGCTTTCCTTCGACACATCCTGGACATACACCTTCTTGCTCTAATCTGAACTCGAGCATCCCGATTACCATTTTTCTCACATCGGGTAGAGCTTTATAATGAAGGTGAGCAAACCTCCGATGCCATAGTTCGCACTGAAGAGATGTGTCACAAGACATGACACCCAGAGGACTTCCTCCGACCTGACATAAAGAATCAACTCGAAACCCAAGGGTGAAAGCATCTTTAAAGTTCTTTTTCCATACACGTACCTTTCCATCGTTGAAGGCCACCTTGTAGCCTCTGTCTTCCATTGCCAAAATGGACACTAGGTTCTTTTTTAGATCAGGTACATATAATACATCTTGTAAATGGATTGTATTTCCCTGATTCAATTGAAGAGTGACATTCCCTACACCTTAAACGAGATATTTTGAATTGTCCCCAAGAACAATTTCCTAGTTGGTCTCCTTCTCTACCAGATTAGAGAGAGCTTCTTTGTAACCAATGAAGTGCCTTGAGGCACCACTATCAATAAGCCAATTTCCCAGTGAGTTCGGGGGAGCAGTAGTAGAGAGAGCCGCTAGTAGATAATATTTATCTTGCTTATTGTTAACAGCATTAGATTCATACCTGGAGTTTCTTGCCTTCTTGAAGGGTTGTCCTCTTCCTTGATTTCCAACATTTCTTTTACCTATGCTATTTGACCTGCCATTCCTTTGATTGCCTTGAGAGTGATTTTGATCATCGTCTTGGTGGGAGTCCCTTTTATCAGGGCACTCCCTTGCATAGTAGCCTGTTTTATTGCAATTGCAACATCGTCCTTTTCTTCCACCCTTCGGCCCAACCTTTCCTTTCAATTTAGCCTCGGAATTATTTCTTCTTTTAGCATGAGAAGAAAAGGCAAAGGGATGACCTTTAAGTACGGCATTTTTTGCTCTTCCATCCTTGTTTCTTCTTGAATGCATCTAGCCATCAATTCCTCAAATCCAAGAATTACGTTATTGTTGAGAAGAGTAGTCCTGAATATATACCATTCAGGTGGCAGTCCACCAAGAGTTGTGAGTGTCATTTCCCTATCAAGAATTACTTCCCCAATAGATAGGAGATCCTTCTTGATCTCGGTGATCCTTAAGAAATATGCTTGCATACTCTCATCTTTGCCCTTCTTAATTTCCTTCAACTTATTTCTAAGGAACAACACTTGATTTGCAGTATTAACTTTAACTAAACTCACCAGTCTATCGTAAATTTCCTTAGAGGTGGTTAGCTCGGAAACATAGACCACTAGGCGCTTGTTGATAGAATCCCATATGATCTTCCTTGCTTTGACTTCTCCCTTGGTCCATTTTTTCCTAGCAGCAGCGGATGCATTTGATGGAGGCTCCAGCCTCTCACATGGTCCAACACTTCCTGATCTTTTAATGTTAGATCGAGAGACATCTTCCATCCGTGATAGTCAGACTTCTCACGGAGTTTGTCTTCAATAGGGAAGTGTGTTGAGGACCCCATGACTTCTTTAAGATAGCTTTAATAGCTTTCGATGATTGCTCTTACTCGGGCTTTGTCTACACCTCAACTTCGATACCATGTTAAATTATGGTATGTTCTATGCTTAGAGCAGTTTACTTACTTTTCTTCTTATTAGCCACAGATTAGCAATCACATATACATTAAGTAAAGTGCAGATAGAACATTAAATGATCAACAGAAAACAAGCCAAGACAAGAGACACAAGATGTGGCAACTAGCCAGGGACAAACCCCAATGCGGGGAAACCCTTTGATCAAATCTTCTTTTATCTTCAATAGTTCAGCAAAGAGAAATAGTACAAAATCATAATTCTGTAATTTTATATCAGCAGCAACAAACCCTAGATCAACAAAGTCAAACTTGGTAAAATTTCTAGTCAACTAGCCCTCGAACAGCCTGAAGAAACAGCCTTTGAACAACCTCGAAAACACAATCAAACTGCAGTTGACTAAAGTCAACTTGTTGCCCCAAACTAGGGCAGTCAAAGCTGGTCAAACCAGAGGTCAGATCACCTCGATTTTCATGCCAAAATCTGCGACCTGCCTAGGAGAGGTAGCCACACCAAATCTGCATTCCCAGATGGTCAATGCTTGGTCAACGCCGGTCAAAGAGATGACCTGCAGCCTTTGTGTCCTTCTTCCTGTGTCTTCCTTACCCTACTGCATTTTCTTTTCCAGCCACACGTGTGAGAGAGAGAGAGGCTCCTTTGATGCGTAGGAGAGAGAGAAGATGAGTGATTAGATGAGTTCCAAATGACTCAACCTCTCTTCTATTTATATGAAACGCTGGCCAAGCGTGCCACACACTTAGCTGCTGGCCGACCTTGACAATTTGTCAAGTAATTAGAAATAAATTCATATCTCCATAAATACTTGTCGGAATCAGATGATATTTAGATCAATCCTACACCTCTCGATGAGAGAAATCTAGGAAAAATATCAGCCGCCACAAATAAGGTGACCCACATGGAGTTTGGCCCTAGTTGCCAATTTTAACACATCATCAACACGAATATGTCTCTCTGTAATTCGTACTCACAGAGAGTTAAGGTGTTATATAAATCTTGCTTTATGTTCCATGATTAGGAGTTGCTTATGTTTCTTTGGGCATAGGCATGTAATACAATAGTCTACATCCAAAACAAGAGTCCTCACAAGATCTTGGGGTACAAAACACCAAAGGAGGCATTCAATGGTGTGAATCCAGAGATGAGTCACTTTCACATCTTTGGTTGTCCGGTATACATATATGTACCTATAGCGAAGACCAAATTGGAGCCCTCTAGTATGAAGGGTTTGTTTGTTGGATACATGAGACCTCCAAGGCTTACAAGATTTATATTCTAGCATAGAGCAAAATAGTGGTGATAAAGGATGTGAAGTTCGAGGAGGATTTTTCATCCAAATGTCACACAAGCCCATTTAAGTGACAAAGGAAGAGGAGTAGGAGGCTTTGAATGTTGACATTACTCCATCCATGACACCAGCAACTTCTAGTTCAAGAAGTCAACCTTCAAGTGAGGAGGATTCAATAGCTTCTTCCAGTTTTTTCAAGAGACCTCGATGGTTTACACAAATGTTGAAGGATGCTCAAGAGTATGTTGAAGCACTTAGGAGCAAATTTAGGGAGAGCAAGCCTCCGAAAAAGTTTTTGATTTATACAGCATCAATTAGCAACATCATTGATTCTGAGCCCTCCTATTTTCAGGACACATCAAACTAGCAGGTATGGCCAGATGCCATGATGGAGTACAACTCCATTTATAAGAAAGATGTGTGGGACATTGCGCCAAGATCGGAGGAGCAGTCAATGGTGAGTTCCAAGTGGCTCTTCAAGATTAAGCATGTTGCAAATGGCAGCATTTAGAAATGGCGAGAGCATTCCATTGAAAAGAGGGAGTGGAGGAGACTTTTGCTCCAATTGCCAAGTACACTTCTATTAGAGTTGTCATCTCTATTTTATTTGACATGTGATGGAGTATACATCAGATGGATGTGAAGACAACATTCATTAATGGGGTCATCGACAAAGAAGTGTACATAGAGCAACCTCAAGGCTTTGAGGTACATGGGTAGGAGTCTCATGTGTGCAACGTTAAAAAAGCCTTCTATGGACTCAAGCAGGCATCGAGAGAATGGTATTCCAAAATTGACATACATTTGTTGAGAATGGACTTCACCAAAAATCAAGCAAATTCTAAGTTGTATTACAAATTTTTTGGGACTAATCTACTTGTTTTGGTGTTATATGTAAATGATTTGTTTCTTATAGGTGCAAAGAAAATCATTTCAAGGTGCAGAGCAAACTTGACAATAAAAGTTCAAGATGAAAAACATAAGTTTGATGCACATATATCTTGAGGTTAGATATTTGGCAAAAGACCATGGGAGATTTTCCTTGCACAAGGGAAGCATGTAGTTGAGATTTTAAAGAGATTTCAAATGGAAGATTGCATGCCTATGGCCACACCTACGATCACCAATTTGAAGAAAGTGACTACAAATTCAGAGTTGGTTGATCCCATATTGTACAAGCACCAAGCCAGATATATGTTTTGCAATGAACACTTTGAGTTAGTTCATGGTGAACCAAGGCAATGCTAACCCCTAAATTTTCCCCTTGCGAATTTGGAGGGTTAAAGACCAACACATTTCAACATGCTCGAGGTTCATAGACAGATGCAAATATAGGATGGGGATTGTTTCCCATGAAGATTACTTACAAAATGGATTTGATGATGATTCAAACATAATTTTACACAGATTAGAGAGAGTTGTTATTTTTAGCAAGTTCCCTACTTGTGGGAGACAGGGTTTTAGGGATTGTACAACAATATTGATCACATATTCATAATCCTTATGAACTCAGGATTCTGGTGAGGCTTCTCTGAGTGGCATGCATGGCACTTACTACTTTAACAGGTTTCATCCAAAGACACGCATGTCAAAGATAATGGTATATTTCAATGTTCCACCAAGTTTCTGGGACATGGGGACGAGGGAGCGGGGACACGCAGGAGTGGCCTATGCAAAAGCTCCCCACCAATTTTTAGAAAACATGGGGGGACGACGGGGTCTTTAACACAAGGGACCCCGACAAAAATAGTAAAATAAAAATACTAAAAACTTATAAATATATCAATGAAATTTTATAATTTGACTGTCTTTATCATTATATAACACTTACATCATCAAGGATAAATCAATTAATCATATAATTGAAACAAATTTAAAACGCAAAGCATGACACAATCATACATGTAACTATAACAATGTAAAATGAAAATAAAATATTAAATCATATTGAAGTTCCAACTATGAATACCAAATATTAAAATAAATGTCAAGTCTGATACATCAAGATTCAAATTTCTATAGTTAAAAAGTTAACATAATATTAATTTTAGCTTATTAAAATTAGTGTTAATAAATGTTGCATAAATGAGAACTTTTATAGTTTTTTGTGTTTCTTCAAATTCAAAATATGGTTGCCATGTGTTAGCATGTTCAACAAAGCTAACTGCATAGAAATTTAGAAAATTGTCGGGTTTACATAAATTATGTCCCACGAAACTACATGTACCATGGCTCGCAACCATGAGAATGGGAAAGTTAGAACAAAATCAGTATTATCATTCACATCATTAAGTCAATGTCGATGAAGTTGGGACACAACATCACTATTGCACTAATATATGGTCCTTTCCTATCCATGATCTGATAAAAATTAATTGTCTATCACCTTTAACAACTTACATTAAGTCCACCTAAATATATGTTTTCATAAATACCAACATGTTTGAGCAATTAGTAGAAGCATCGGTGGTGTATAGAGAGATGGCAAACTAGAAGATTCGAAGGAGATGGAGGCAGAGATTGATTTGGGTTATTTCCATCTAGCACAACCCATGCCATTTTCAATCCCCACCTCGTGTGAACCTCCAAGTGATAATGCCTTAGATCATTGCAACTAGGATTGTAAGAGGGGAATAGATTGGTTAAATGTAAATAATATTACCTGGGTTGTCAGCGTGGAATCGACCCCTTTTTTGCTCGGAAACGACCATCTTCTGTTAGGAAAAGATCCCCTTTTTTTTTAGGAAATGACCCCATTAGGAGTTTTCGTGCGTACCCTATTTTTGGGAGCGTCTGGAAACAACCCCCAGACGACCCCAAGTCCCTAGAGCGTGAGGGAGCGAGGAATCGCGATTCCCAAGTGGGGGCAACGTGTCCCCGTGGAACACTAGTATATTTCGAATCCTTGCAATATTCTAAGTTCGAGCACCTCACATTTTTAGCAATAATTGCATGTTGATTCTGGTCACAAATTTGGATTTCTTACTGAAAAACAAATCCAACAAGTATGGTTTCAAGAGATTCTAAGCAGTTTCTAGTTTTAGCAAAGGTCACATGTCAAGTTTGAATACATATTCAGAATCCACACTCAGTTCTAAGTTTGATCGTGGTGGTTTCATCGTAATCCTTTAGCAGTCCTTGTGTAGGAGCATTGACAGCATATTTCGATTCCCGATCAAATTCTGAGTCAATTAGCAGAATATTGTGGACATGCAGTCAGTTGTTGTTTTTAGCAATACCTATTTTTAGGCACACTCCTACTTCTTCCTATTTATGAGGTGGACTGTTACTTTTGTCTATTTATCGCAGGGCGATGTGGAAGTGTGAGGGGTTGACACGTGACAACAGTGGCGAGTGGACAAATGGTAAGAGTTAAGATGAATCATTGATGGCGTGTGTTGATGGTTGAGTTGAACTTAGCAGATATTACAAAGACTTCATTGCCCAAGACAAAGTGTACATCAAAAGAATTTCAGAATTCAGAGTCAACAAGCCATTCCAACCCCTTTCTCTCCCCTCTTTCATCTTTTGTCATCAAATTCCGCAGCCCTACGAGGAGTTGTAAAAAATGTCACTAGCATGATCAATAAAGTCTTGTAATAGGCCTAGAACACTTGGGACTTGATCAACAAGTGAGTACACCCTAGAGTGTTTTTTTTACACAGCTAATTATTCTCGTTTTTTAGCGACGAATAATTAACTGAGCTTTTTCATGTAGTCAAACATACCCCCAAAGCTAGGGTGACAGCTTGAAGATTGAGCCCTAAGTCCATCTTAGTGTTTATGGTTGATGTATATTACCATGCTAAGTCATCTCTGAAATTTCATGAAATTTGACTAAGTCTAGATAGGATTTTTAATAATTAAAAATTTCCCACAGAACGAGATTTTTTAATTATTTTTTATGTAAAATGTAATAAAGTGATGCCAGAAGATGTTGAGGGTGTATGAGTACTCAAAATTCATCCTCTCCACGTCAAAATTCTTCTAGGACACACTTTGAGGGTCAAAAAGTCACTTCTAGCCCCTCAAAACCCACTTTTCCCAAGTCTAGTGAGAAAATTGGAAATAAATTGCCAGAAAATTAAATAAGCAGAGAAATAATGATAAATATTTCCACATGACAAATGAAGTGGAAATGACATGGAAAATCAAGTCAATTCAAATATCAGTTAGAGGACAAGTTGGAAGGTGATTTGGCACACACACCACCAAATGAGTTAATGCATCCAAAGAAGTCGAGTTGTTTGCCAACTGTGGGGTCAATTTGCTTACTTAGCAGGTCGAATATCCTCATGAAGATCAACGCATGGATTGAAGATTGAGTTAGAGGATTTGATTATCATATTAGTGGAGGCTTGACTCCACTCACCCAACTCCACTCTACACTTGTACAAATGCTCTTCAATTCAGCCATAAGCAGGCCTAAGTGGCAGCCTACACACAGCTCCTACAACAATCTACACGCAAGGATGGACGGCAGTTGGTTGGCACTTGTAATGGATGTTATACATATGGTTTATGGGTGATGATTTAGTGGGAGTTGCCTCCCCTTTCACCCACCCAACCTCACACTTGGCAGCTCAAGAAATACACACCAGCCAGCATGAGGGAATACGTTGTCCACCTATCAGCAAGTCGATTCTCTTGATTTCACACTTCACATTGGCCCTCTACACATGGAGTTCGATTTTCTCATTGGGATATTCACCATTGCTCCACTTGTCATTGATCTCTCATCGGGATTCTCTCCATTTGTTGTATAAATCAATCATTTGGGCTCTCATTTGCTCATGGTTGGAAATTGGATGTTTGTTGTTACTATCCTCAATTTTTTATTGAATCAATAAAGGAAAGTCTTTGGGGGACCCAGGATACATGTTTGTCTTGTAATGCTATGCTTTGAGGATGAGGTAAATAGTATCATTGAATTTATTCTCATACTATGATTGTGTTTAATTGAGTTTATATTGCACAACTAATTGTTTTTTGTGTATAGTCTGAGGACATTTCTGTCTAGCGAAGGAAGATTGCAATTACTTGCAATCTTCCTTGAGCTTGGCATATCCTGAGCACTTGTTGTAATTCATTGTTCTCGGTTGAACAACAAATTCAACTTTGCCTTCACATGACAAGTCTCTTTTTGCAATAATAGCTGGTTTTGTAAGTGTTGATTGTGTTCAAGGCAGGTTACCAAGCCCCTTTGAAGATTGGTTATGTCTTCGGTTGGACCATCCATCTCCAATGACCTCAAGGAGCTCATGAGTCACCCAAGCTAAGGATTTTCCAAAGACATTTAAAGACATTGAAAGGGGGTTTCATAAGCCCAATTTCTTCCATCTCTAAAAGATCAAATTATTTCAATTTCTAATTTGCACTAATATTGTTTTAATCAAGCATTAGAGGCTAAAGTGTTGGGCTTTGTCCCAACTTTCCATTTACTAAATCAGCTCACGCAAGTTGGTTTAGTGAGGATTTTATTGTAGTATAAGTGTATTTTAGATTTTCATTTGATCCATAGGTTTCTTCATCTCATGCACTCTAATTTCCTTGCATAACTTCATCCTTCTCTTGCATGTTCATTAAATCTCTCACTGTTTTATGGACAGATTTTGTGGATGATCAAACCACTTTTGGGCAGAAGTTGAGGGCAGATTGGGGACTCATTTGGAACAGTCCTTTTCCTCACCAATTTTGGAGCGAGTTGCACAAAGGGACTTCATGGTTTTGGAGTGTTTGATTGTCCTTCTCTCATTCAAGCATTCAAGAATAATATCTCATTCTCTAGAAAGCAATCCTTTTCATCTTCCAAGAGCCTCAGAAGTGTGAAGAATTGTAACCATGATATTTTCTTCATTCAAGAATTTCAAACCTTCACTCAAGAAGCTTGTCTTTTGTAACATTTCTCAAACAGATCATTATCACTCAATGTACCTTTTGGGAAAGACTATTTTTGTTTCTCAAAGACATATTGTAAGCTCTTCCCAAACTAATCCCTCATCTTTATAAGAGGGCTCTCATATCACTAAGTAATAAAGAATCATTTTTTCTTTGGGAGCTTGGGGATCATCCCCTTGGCATCCCATCCTTCTCTCTTTTGACGGAAGGATATCATGAGTGTGTTTGTTGTGATCTTTCACTTCATTTCATTTTTTGTAATTAGTTTAACTTCATTTCCTTTGATTTCATGCTAATTCTCTAAATTCACTAATGCAGATTGCTTTTTGAACTCCTTAGTTAATTTATGTGTCATCTCATTATTTTTGCATGCTACTTCTTCATTCACTAATCCTGAGTTAGATGTTTAACTTATGATTCATTTCATTTAGCTATCATTTCATGCTAAGTTTCACTTGTTCATTCACATGCTAATGCTCTCAAAAAATTGATTTCATTTACATGCAAGTGTCATCTAATTTGTTAGTTTAGTTTTATTTACTTGTAGGTACATCTAATTTCCAATATACATGCTCATTTCATTTAGATTTGCTTACATAGCTCACAGCAATTTGTTTCATTGCAATTTGCAACTTTACTTTGAGCAATCTTCATATCTTAAGCAATTGCAATTTATCCTCTTGTTTTACTGAAATTAACCTCTAACATAAGTTGGTTGTATAGAGAATAGGACCCCTTCCTCAATATTCTTTTCCAAACTTTGCAAGAAAGATAAACACGTGACCAGGCAGTTCAGGTTCGGATTGTCCAATGTTGGAGAGTTAGCATGTGGGTTGATTTGTTGGACTAGATGGATACTCATTTGTGAAGCTAAGCTTCTCCACTTGAGGCCCCTTGCAACCATCCCCATCCTTAATAGGTAGAATAGGCCTAATAAAATAAACCAAGAGCACTCTACATCACTTTACTTTCCTTGCAACATATTTCATGTTCATGCTATCTTGAATGCCATCTCATTGATCAAGTTGCATTGGTTACTTTTCAAGTAGCATTTTACAATTGCAAGCATCTCAAATTTACTCTTACAAGCATTTACATTCTTGCACTTGGAACATTTCATTTGAAGTTCACTTGTTTGTCTTGAAGTATTTGGAGGTTACTTACTTATCTTGGAGTGTCTTTCATTTCATTAGTACAACTTTTCGTTCAAGTATATTTCATGTGAGCACATTTTACTTTCAAGTGCAACTATATCTTTACTTGCTATCTTTCCATTACATGTTCTTACTTTACGAGTACCATTTCCTTCTTTTAGCATTTATCTTTTTCATGTTTACTTATTTGGCACTAGTCTTATCATTTCAATTCTTGCAAAGAATCTCTCTTCTTGATATCATTGCTTATCTATTTGTTCATGAATGGCTATCCATACATGCTCATGGTAATCTTATTTACTCCATGAAGTATTTACATGTTTCAATCGGTTTATTTGCAATTTGATGTTTGATGTCTCTCTTGGCTAACTTAATCATTCATCTCCTAGAACTTGTTTAGTATAGCACTAACCAAGCCTTAGATTTTCCTTAGGGTCTACCCCACTTGGCTTCGACTAGGAGAAAGCCTAGACGGAGGAGTTGGGAATTGGGTGACAGCCTCAACTCAAAGCTTTACCCCAAGGCCACACCAAGTGGAGTTAGGGATTTTCTCCACACTAACTCCAAGTGTGGAATCAGGCAGCAACATTTATGGCGTCGTTGTTGGGGATAAGTCCTCTTAAACTCGAAATACAACTAACTTTGTCTTTTAGCTTGTGGAATTTTTAGAATTATATTTTTGTCCAAGTGGCGACTCCACTTGATCAATTCTCTGCAATAGTTTCTTGTTGGTTAAAGTTGTCATTGATGTCAATATGATGACAAAAGCCATTATTGAAGCATACCCTAAGCCTATGCATGAATGAAGCCCTAAATGTATATGTCAAATGCATGAATTGAGACCCTAGCCCTAAGCCTATGTATGCATAAATGAATTCCTAAATGTATATCCCAAATGCATGAATTGAAGCCCTAGCAAGCATGAATAATTGATATTGTTGTCTATAAGAAACAATTCCTAAGAAGATTGTTGCATTAATTCCTAGAGGGCTTCATCCTCTCTCCAACAAATATTCACTCATACCTACACAGGTTGGATTTCCCATTAGTCATGAGGGTTTAGACTTAACGAATTAGTATAAATACAAAGTTAGACTTGTTAATCCATTTATCCAACTCGGTTCAGATCAGAAAGAAGTCGAAGAGGAGTAAAGTGCGACAAAGTCTCTTGATATTATTGTCATTGTGTTCTTCATGGAGTAGAGCTTGACATATTTTTTATTTTCTGTTGGATACATTTTTCTGAAGGTTTTCTTTGTGGCAAAAGTTTGTGGGTTTCAAGCTAAGTCACCTGACACGAGGACACAGGACACGAGGATTTGAGTGTCTAACATGGGCAAGTTGACCCCCTGGAATAGGACACGTTATATATATATATTAGAAATTAGATATTTCTTACACAAATTCAAACATAGATCTAGATTCTACACTGTAAATTTAAAATTTGTAAATTTTACAAAGTAACATTAAGCATACAAATACAATTCTCACAGATTCATCAATGATCCAATAGGAGAAAGACAAAAACTGTAGTTATGTCATCAAGCCATCAAAATCAAAATGTGTTACATAGGTAGTAGCAATGCCAATGGAAAATCAAAACAGCAAATACAAAACAACTACAAGTCTCAAGGCAGTGGGTAGCTCATGAGTCATTAATCATCATCATCAAAATCAACATCATTGTCATCATCATGGTCACCATTGCTCTCCTCTGTTGCATCCTCCTCCTTTGTATCCAATGTCATCTTTGCATCTGCTGGTGTGGAGGATGACCCCTCAACAGTATCACCATCATCAAAAGTGACAAGCTCTAGCACTAGCTCATTAAGATCCAAGTTGGCCAATGCCAACTCAACATTGTTGTCCAAACCCATATCATCAGGAAAGACATCCCACATCTTTGTATTTCCCTTCAACCACTCATCCCTCTACCTGTAAATAAGACGAAGGTTGGTGTGCACATACACCATTCTCTCTTTCCCGGACTGCTCAAGCCTGCTCTTCTTCACACTATACAAATTCCCATATTTGCTTCAATTCCACTCACAACAAGACGATGAAGTCACTTGAGAGATGAGCCTAATGGCTAACTGTTATGGAGCAAGGTTTGTTGCCCCATGAGTTGCCCACCAAGAATAGGGCTTCTTAGCCCCACTGTCTCTAATCACATCATATCCTGCAAATGGACCAATGGCAATGGAAAACTCTACAAAGGAATCCTCTGACTCATCAAAGGATTCTCTATCCTGAAAAATCCGCCTCAACGCATCCTTCCTTCCCTGGGAAATTTCACCATCCATGTGAGGAGGGAATATGCGGGAAGGTCCACCATTCAGCCACTCATGATTGTAGTATTTTGAGTTCAATGAGTGTGCCAAACAATGCAAAGGTGTGCAATTCTTGTTTCATTTGCTGACAAGAATATCCTGTATGGTGGTGAAGAAGGCCTCTAATGATGTCTCATACTAGGTGCACTCACTCTATAAAGTAATGGTCCTCACAGACTCAATCATGGAATCCCATCCCTCATAAACGTCTCCTGGGATGGGTTGGTATGTATTTTCAAATCATAGCAAAGCAGCGATAGGGTCCATGATCTTAATAAGTAGATCTACCCTCTCCCACCAAGCATCATCTAACACTGTGTCCTTCACTCTTTTTGAGGTTGTTTGATCTGTCTTCCTCCAAAAAGACCAAAACTCTGAAATAACCATGGCTCCAAGAGCAGTCTTGGCTTCCCTCAACCTCTTCAACATCATGAATGAAGAGGCAAACTGTGTATCTGCAATCTTCAACAATGATAGATTGGTGTACTCCTTATAGATTGTGAGGGCATTTTTATGATTTTGTACAAAGTTGCGATATGTTGTGCATCGTCAATAATACTTCCAATCCAAAACACATTAGAAGCAATTGATTTAAGTGCTAAATTCAAGGAATGGACAATGCAAGGTGTCCAAAATACTTGTGGATATTTAGCTTCCACAATCATGCCAGCAGCCTTGCAAATAAGTGCATTATCTGTAATGATTTGCACACAAGATTCAACACCTACATCTTCCATAACTTTAATGAAAAATTCACCCATATATTGTGCATCCTTGTATTGTCCAAGTGCATCCATTGATTTCAAGAAAAGTGGACCATTCAAGGAAGACACCATGAAGTTGATGAGTGGGTGGCGTGCTGGATCTGTCAATCGATTAGAAACAATGCTAACCCCAGATGTTGGCCATGCTAATTTAATAGACTCAAGTATTTTGTCCACCTCTTTCTTTGCCTTAGTCAACAATGTGGTTCTAAGCTTCTCTAACCCAGGAAGCACATACCTTGATGGAGCCCCTTGAGTTAAATCTCGACACATCTCAATAAATAAAGATGAGCGTGCAACATTAAAAGATATGAAGTTCTGATAGAAAAAAATGCAATGGTGAGATCAAGCTCTTCCCATTTCTCTTTCTGAAAAATCTTGTCCATTGGACCAAGTGCCACTGCTTTTATTTTTGTTGTTTGTCTCCCATCAAAACTCTCAAATGGAAATTTGTTGTTGCTTTTCCTCAGGAATGGAAGGAGATCATCATTCTTGTTTTTTTTAGATGTTGCAGCCACCTTTGCCATACCAACATTGGCCTTTTTTTCAATTCTTTCCTTTTAGCTAAAGACACCAGTGTACATGTTGCAATTCCACAGCATGGTGAAGCCAACAAATGAGCTTTCACATGGTAATAAGTGCTCATGAAATGATTGTTGCAATAGTTGCATTTCCAAGCAACATTGCCTCCTCCCTTCAACTTGTTGCCTGGCCCTTGCTCTCTTCTGACTGTAGAAATTTCTAAGTCTAACACTTTAGAAATGCCTACTACATTATCTGGTTTAATTTCTCCTACTTGTTTATTCCATTAACAAGATATTTATAATATAAATATTGAAATAAACACAAATGCAGCCTTAACTCATATACAGATCAGCAACTGAAATAAGTGAGACAAACACACAAGGGACACTGTTAATTTTGGACAATCGTCCCCGCGAAAACCCAATGCGGAAAAACCGATGCAGCAGATATGAGGGTTTTATTGTTATGCAGTTTTTGAATACATCTAGGGTGCCAGGAATGGCTCACCCAACAAAGTATTCCCTTGGCAATAGTACCTCTCCTCGGAGACATATATTCCAACTGATCAATCACGGGATGAACGATTCCACAGCATCAATGGTAGCTCCTTGGCTGGATAGCAAACGTTGCTCCAAGCTTCTTTGTTGCTCTGTGCCACTCTGCAGGGACTTCGTCACCCTTCCTGGCTCACCAGCACTCAATCTGCCACACAAAAATTCTTCTGTGGATGCCTCTTGGCCCTGCGTCAACTTAGCTAGCCTCTACGCAGCTACTAAAGCCTTTGCTTCAAATCTCAGACCCTCTGCATCACCCATGTTGGCCTCTTCAGTCTCTGCGTAGCTCCTAGTTGCCTCTATGTCAGCCTCTCCAGGCTCTCCGTTGTCTCTCTGGCACTATCTTTGCCTCTCTGCTATGTATTCTTGGCCTTGTGTCGAACTGCCCCTCACTGCAACAAATCACTGGTTCGATTCTCTTAGCAAACCCACTCCAGAAAATCAAACTGATTGAACAATTTGGTGTATCTCCAACTAACCCTCAAGCCTCCTCTTATACTTTTCATGTTGAATCTTCAACAGCCGAGATTAAGTCTCTAATCAATGGCTAAGATTAGATTTGGCTTGATCCATGTCATTTAGAACATTCTCACCCAGTGTTATATTAATACCCATTAATATTTTAATTTTCCTAAGTTTAGACCTAGGAACCCCATTAAAAATATTACTTATTTTAATATCTCTCCAACCGGGTGGAATTTCCCCAAACCATTTCTGAGTCTTGGAGATCTTGTGTGCCTTAGCCTCTCCACCAATTTTCATGGCTAGAGCACATCCGATGCTACCACAAATCAACAGTGGCATACTTCCACAAGGGATATTTGTTTTCTTGAGCTTCTTGTCTTTCTAAATTAATTCCTCCCTCAATATTTGAAGATTTTGTTGCAACCCCACTTCCAATAGAGGGAACACTTGTAGAACCTAATGAAATTGTAAGAGGAGGGACATCTCCAATGGGAACATTCTTCCCCTTCCTTTGCCCATTCCCTGCTTCCCTTGATTGAGCCATGAATGTTGTAAAAAGATAAAGAAAAAATGCACAAACTTGTAAAAAAAATGCACATACAATTTGTTGTAATAAAATTGTAAAAAAAATAGAAACAACACACACTTACCTATTTCTTGAATTGCCTCCACAATGCTCCCAAACCCTTTGCTAGTCGCTCCCACACACACAACAAGAGACACAGAGAAAAGTGAGGGAGAAATGACCCAAAACCATCCTTTATGGGTTGCGCAACACACAATTCAAGGGGACACGTGTCCTAGAAACAGGACATGATGAACTCGTTCCCCGAACACGAGTGGGACACGATCGAAGGACACGTGTCTCACCGAATCATGTCTGATTCGACTGATTCAGAGCACGTAATGGTTTTTCAACGAATTTGGTTTCTTAGGTTTCAAGTCATCTTTTGAAGCAGTGCTTGCCCCTTTTGATCTATCCACAATTCCTTTATTGTAACTTGAACTTGAGACCAAAAAGAAAGACTTGACCATGTGAAAGAAAAAAGTTCGTCCTGAGGTTAATTATAGAACTCGGACCCGTTGGCTCACACAACGATAATTCAGACCTGTGGTGAACCCTTTTTCAGAGCCGTGGTGACACTATTTTCAAACTTGTACCTTTGTAAATGTCTTTCCACTTGTGGCTATGGACGAGTTTTAGACCTGTGGGAGTTATTTCAAACATGTCGCTTAAGGCCACTTCAAAACTTGATAACTTTGGACATGTGGAGCATTTCTTCTTGACTTGGACAGCTCAGTTTGAAAGCTTTTGATGAAGACCCCTATATGAGACTTGAAGACTTGTTGTTGGATCATTGGAGCAGATTGTGGACATTTTTTTTGCACCTTGGAATAACCTGTGGAGCAGAACTATGGACAAATCATTACCTCAGACTTGTGACACTTGGCTTTGAAGTTGTTTGGAGAGGACCTTGAAGACTTGTTTGAAGAAGACCAGTTGTGTTAAAAGACTTATTTGGAGAGAAACCCTGAGAGTTGTTTGGAAAGGACCTATTGAGCACTCTTGAAGCAGCGTTCTTGAAGATCACTTGAAGTAGTCATCTATGGAGTCTTTGTGAAGAAGATTTTGAGATTGGAGCAACATTGTTGAAGTCGATGATAAGGTAGATTTAGAGACACTTTCACAGAGCGAGATTAAAAAGGACTTGAGGAGAAACACATTGAAGACATCTTGGAAATCCTTTCAAGATGAATTTGAAGAACACATTGGAGACATTCTTTGAAGACCTTGTGAGATGTTATTCAAGACTTGTTGAAGAAAGATTTTGGAAGTTTTGACAAGCCACTTTGAAGAACGAACCAGATTTGGAAAATTTGAGCCCTAGAGGATTGGAGTCCCCACACAAGGTTGGAGCCTTGTGAAAACCATGTTGGAGCCTAAATTTTTGAGTGGATAGGAGTTTTCAAGTAGACCAAGTTGGAGCTTGGTATAGTATAGGTTGGAGCTTGGTTGATTTGAAGATTGGATTCTTCATCTAGGGTTGGAGCCCAAAAGTATCATTGTTCCTGATTTGTTGTAAAGAGGATTGGAGTCCTAATTGTTCTTATCAATAAAATTATTCTTTTGTTGTACATTTTTGTGTTCTGGTTTATTAAGTGATCTTAACTAACATAAAGTAACACTTGTAAAGGAAATATTGATTCACCCCACACACCCTCCCCCCCTCCCCGCGCCCTCCCTCTCAGTGTTTCCAACATTTCTACTAGGAAAAATCTATATGGCCTTGTTAGCCCCACTCTTGATCCTAAATGGGATTTTCAAGTGAGGTTAAAAAGACTCTCTTCTAGTAGACTTCTTGCAAATCTTGGTCAAGAAGTTATCTCTTACATCCATTTGCTTTTTGAGGGGAAAATTGAACAAGACATCATGGATGACTTTTTTGGCCCTTGAGATTTCACTATCATCAATGGCTATCCTCATAACATTCTGGATAAAGCCATTGAGAAATTCACTTCATTCCAAGGCAATAATGCAATAAGTGCCAAGACGCACATAAGGAACTTCAACTTGCGTGTCACTAAGTGATGCAATCTGCAAATTTTGATGATGTGAAGATGTGACTGTTTGTGCTTTCCTTGGAGGAGGATGTACTTGACCAGTTCACTGAACAACTAGCTAACTCATATGACACTTTGAAAAAGATATTAATTGCCTTCAATGAAAGTTTGTGACAAGAAGGAAGAGCTACATCTACTCAATGTTATTAGCCACAACAAGAAGTAGGAAAATGAAATAGACGTATTTTATAAGAGATTCAACAACATAGTGAAGAGTCTCCCTGATGATGTCAAACCTCAAGATAAATCTCTTCTGATTTAATATGTTGATGCATTCAATGTAGACTCATCTTATGAAATGAGAAGAAAGGAGCCTACCATTTTAAATGATGCCCAAACTGAAGCCATCAAGATGGAAAAGGCTAGGAAAGCTTCTAGAAAGTCTGAGATCGTAGGTTTCAATAGGGGTCCTACTAAGTCGCATCAATCTAAAGGGAAAACTGAAGTTACGAAAGTTGATCATGACCCCATCAAGGAGCTAACACAAATTATAAAGAACATGGAGCTCAACCAAGCCCAATTCGTAAAGGCCATGGAAATAAACAATGCAAAAGAAATAAATGTCATGCACAATAGGTTGGTGGCCATGGCCCAATGATAGGAGGCAAAAGAATAAGGACCCTTCATAAGACTATAGGCCTCCCAATCCATTAGAGTCCACCAACATCGTGGCCAAGTTCCCCCATATTGTAGGCCATGTGACAAATTTCATGAGGAGGCCACATGCCCCATTATAACGAGAATCATTGAAAGTGGCATGATTGGAGGGGAACATGTGGGAACCAGTGATCAAATCAATATGTTCCCATGGAAAATCAAGTTAGAACTTTTGAGAGAAATTAGAAGATTGATCATGGGTTTTATACTTGTGGGGTTAATTATATGGTTGCTAATTAAGATAGTGTCACAAAGATTTTTGGGGAAAAACCTACATCTGGACAGATCCTTGCCATGGAGAAGCATAAGGAAATGACTTATCAAAGAAAGAATGATCAAAATCAAAGTAATCCCAAAAACATGTCCCCTCCTAACTCATAGTTGAATTTTGACTTCGGTGATTGGATAAACAATGCAAAGGTTTCCATCCCAGTATCAGAGCTTTTGAAGATACCATCTTAGAGGGAAAAATTATTGAATGCCATTGAAGTGACTAAAGGGGAAGTTAGCACAAAAATGTCGAATGATGTATCAGAAGATGTTGAAAATATACTGCAAAATATGGATTGCTATGTGGGGAATCAACATCATCAACCTTTCTTCATTACTTTGATGGTTAATGATCATCTCCTATACAATTGCACGGTAGATCTAGGGGCTTCATCCATTGTCATGACCAAGAAAGTCATGGAGAAACTGAACTTAAGGGTATCTAGGCCTTATCACAACATATGCTCCATGTACTCAAAAAGAATTATGTGGTTTAATTAACGATTTACAAGTTCACCTAGCGACATACCCAGACATAATGATTACTATGGATATTGTTGTGATTAGTGTATCTGAGGCATGGAGCATGCCCTTATCAAGGAAATGGGTCGCAGATTTGGGTGGTAGCCTTCAAATGAACCTATCCTATGCCACCATCCCTATGCCAGATAATAACTTTGTTCGGCTCGATCGAGTGCTAGAATGAAGATATCATATTGAGAATCCAAGGGAACCCAACAACAAAATTATTTGTGGGTCATTCAAGCTAGGGGTTATGCAGTGTTGACAAACTCTCCAACACCCCTAACAAAGCAGATTAAGAATGAAGAGGTAGCGCATACCACAGAACACTCAGATATTTCATCCATCAGCACATCTTCAAGACAAAGAAAAAGGATTGGTAGTAGTTGCATCATTGTCACCATCACAACTTACCTAGAAGAAAAGGAAAAAAGATATAAAAAGTAGATCGCCAACTTTAAGCAGAGTTGAGCCTTAGTAGATTGATAGTCGAAAAAGAAAAAGGAAGAGGAAGATAGTCATGATCGTACAAACAAGTCAATGTTGGGGCAAGTCAAACTCCCAAGATAGTCATGATCGTACAAGGCACATCAGAAAAGGAGCCTATGGAACTCCCTTTGAGTAGGCAGGTTCTCAAGATGGACTTCACTAAAAATATTCGATGCCCATGGGGTCATTTTTGTATTATATCTCTAGCCTTACTCTCTTTTCATTTCTTGTTCTTATAGTTAGTTATTTCCTTCCATCATTTTAGTATTGCTTATTATCTATGTCCTGACAACTTTTGGATTATTCTAACATACGTGGTGGATGAAGGCAACAGGTACTACTGATTGTTCTTTGTCGTTTGACTTGGATGCAAATTCCAGGTTCTCGCATGCTTTCACAAAAATCTAGCATGCATCCCTATGCGGAGCCAAATGTTGACTGTTGAGTTGCACTTAGTAGATATTACAAAGACTCCATTGCCCAAGACAAAGTGTACATCAAAAGAATTCACAATTCAAAAGTCAGCAGGGCATTCCAAACCCTTTCTCTCTCCTCTTTCTTCTTTTGTCCTCAAATTCCGCAACCCTACAAGGAGTTGTAAAAGATATCGCTAACATGATGAATAAAGCCTTGTAACTGGCCTATGAAACTTGGGACTTGATCAGCGAGTGAGTACACTCTAGAGTGTTTTTTTCACTTAGTTACCTATTCTAGCATTTTAGCGATGAATAATTATCTGAGGTTTTTCACTCACGCATACCCCAAAGCAGGGGTGATGGCTTGAATATTGAGCCCTAATTCTATCTTAGTGTCTATGGTCGATGTACATTACCATGCATGGTCATCTCTGAAATTTCGCGGAATTTGACTAAGCTTAGATAGGAATTATTTTTAATTAAAAAATTCCCAGGTGAGGGAATTTTTTTTTTATTTTTTATGTAAATGTAATAAAGTGATGGCAAAAGATGTTGAGGGTGTATGACTACTCAAAATTCATCATCTCCACCTCAACATTCTTCTACACTTAGGGTGTCAAAAAGTCACTTCTAGCACCTCAAAACACACTTTTCCTAAGTCTAGTGGGAAAATTGGAAATAAATTGCCAGAAAATTAAATAAGTGGATAAATAACAAATATTTCCACATGAAAAATGAAGTGGTAATGACATAGAAATCACGTCAAGTCAAATATCAATCAAAGGACAAGGTGGAAGGTGATTTGCCACACACATCACCAAATGAGTTAATGAATCCAAGGAAGTCGAGTTAGTGACCAAGTGTTGGGTTTATTTGTTTACTTGGTAGGTCGAATATCCTCATGAATATCAACGCATGGATTGAAGATTGAGTTAGAGGATTTGATTATCATATTAGTGGAGTCTTGTCTCCACTCACCCAACTCCACTCTACACTTGTACACATGTTCTTCAATTCAGCCCATACGCAGGCCTAAGTGGCAGCCTACACACTGCACATAAAACAGTCTACACGCAGAGATGGATGGCAGTTGGTTGGCACTTGTAATAGGTGTCACACATATCGTTTATGGGTGAGGATTTAGTGGGAATTGCCTCCCCTTTCACCCACCCAACCTCACACCTGGCAGCTCAAGAAATATGCACCAGCTAGCATGAGGGAATACGTTGTCCACCTATCAGCAAGTAGATTCTCTTGAATTCACACTTGGCATTGGCTCTCTACACATCGAGTTCGATTTTCTCATTGGGATATTCACCATTGCTCCACTTGTCATTGATCTCTCTCATTATGGTTCTCTCCATTTGTTGTATAAATCAACCATTTGGGCTCCCATTTGCTTATGCTTGGAAGCTAGATGCTTGTTGTGACTATACTCAAAATTTTACTGAATCAATTAAGGAAAGTCTTTAGGGGATACATCCTTGTCTTATGATGCTATGCTTTGAGGATGAGGTAAAATGTATCATTGAATTTATTCTCATGCTATGATTGTGTTTCATTGAGTTTATATTACATAGTTTATTGTTTTTTGTGTATAGCACGAGGGCATTTCTGTCTAGGGAAGGAAGATTGCAATTACTTGCAAACTCCCTTGAGCTTGGCATATCATGAGCACTTGTAATTTTTTGTTCTCGGGTTGAACAACAAATTCATCTTTGTCTTCATATGACAAGTCTCCTTTTGCACTAATAGTTCATTTTGCAAGTGTTGATTGAGTTCAAGGCAGGTTACCATGTCCCTTTGGAGATTGGGTAAGTCTTTGGTTCGACCATCCATCTCCAATGACTTCAAGGAGCTCATAAGTCACCCAAGCTAAGGATTTTCCAAAGATATCTAAAGACATTGAAAGGGGGTTTTACAAACCCTATTCCAAAAATCAAATTATTCCAATTTCTAAGTTGTGCTAATATTTTTTATATCAAGCATTAGAGGTTAAGTGTTGGGCTTTGTCCCAACATTCCATTTACTAAATCAGCTCATGCAAGTTGGTTTAGTGACAATTTTATTGTAATAAGTGTATTTTAGATTTGCATTTGATCTAGAGGTTTCTTCATCTCATGCACTCTACTTCTCTTGCATACTTTCATCCTTTACTTCTCTTACATGTTCAGTAAATCTCTCACTGTTTTGTGGACATATTTTCTGGATGATCAAACCACTTTTGGGCAGAAGTGGAGGGCTGATTGGGGACTGATTTCGGACAGCCCTTTTCCTCACCAATTTTGGAGCGAGTTGCAGAAAGGGACTTCATGGTTTTGAAGTGTTTGATTGGCCTTCTCTCATTCAAGCATTCAAAACTAATACCTCATTCTCTAGTTGTCCTTTTCTTCTTCCAAGAGTCTCACAAGTGTGAGGAATTGTAACCTTGATATTTTCTTCATTCAAGGCTTTCAAGCCTTCACTCAAGAAGCTTTTGTAACATTTCTCAAATAGATCTTAATCACTCATTGTACCTTTTGGGAAAGTGTACTTTTGTTTTTCAAAGACATATTATAAGCTCTTCCCAAACTAAACCCTCATCTCTATAAGAGGGCTCTCAGATTACTAAGTAATAAGAATAATTTTTTCTTTGGGAGCTTGGGGATCATCCCCTTGGCATCCCATCCTTCTCTCTTGAGGGAAGGATATCTTTAGTGTGTTTGTTGTGATCTTTCATTTCATTTCATTTTTTGTAATTAGTTTAACTTCATTTCCTTTGATTTCATGCTAATTCTCTAAATTCACTAATGCAGATTGCCTTTTGAGCTCCTTAGTTAATCTTATGTGTCATCTCATTATTTTTGCATGCTACTTCTTCATTCACTAATCCTGAGTTAGATGTTTAATTTATGCTTCATTTCATTTAGCTATCATTTCATGCTAAGTTTCACTTGTTCATTCACATGCTAATGCTCTCAAAAATTTGATTTCACTTACATGCAAGTGCCATCTAATTTGTTAGTTAAGTTTTATTTACTTGTACCTATATCTAATTTTTAATTTACGTGCTCAATTGATTTAGATTTGCTTACAAGGCTCACAACAATTTGTTTCATTGCAATTTTCAACTTTACTTTGAGCAATCTTCATATCTTAAGCAATTGCAATTTGTCCTCTTGTTCCACTAGAATTAACCTCCAACATAAGTTGGTTGTAGAGTGAATAGGACCCTTTCCTTAATGTTATTTTCCCAAGTTTGCGAGAAAGGTATACACGTGATCAGGTAGTTCAAGTTCAGCTTGTCTAATGTTGGAGCAATGACATGTGGGTTGACATGGTGGACTAGGTAGATACTCATTAATGAAGCTAAGCTTCTCCACTTGAGGCCTCTTGCAACCATCCCCATCCTTACAAGGGTAAAAGTTTAAAGAAGAAGCTCACCTTAGAATAAGTAGAATAGGCCTAATAAAATAAACCAAGAGCACTCTACATCACTTTACTTTCCTTGAATCATATTTCATGTTCATGCTATCTTGAATGTCATCTCATTGATCGAGTTTTATTATTTATTTTTCAAGTAGCGTTTTACAATTGCAAGCATGTCAAATTTACTCTTACAAGCATTTACATTCTTGCAATTGGAACATTTCATTTGAAGTTCACTTGTTTATCTTTAAGTATTTGGAGCTTATTTACTTATCTTGGAGTATCTTTCATTTCATTGGTGCAACTTTTCCTTCAACTATATTTCTTGTGAGCACATTTTACTTTCAAGTGCAATTGTATCTTGCTATCTTTCCATTACATGTTCTTACATTACAAGTACCATTTCCTTCCTTGAGCATTAATCTTATCATTTCAATTCTCGCAAAGAATCTCTCTTCTTGATATCATTGCTTATCTATTTGTTCATGAATGGTTATCCATACATGCTCATGGTAATCTTATTTACTCAATGAAGTATTTACATGTTTCAATCGGTTTATTTTCAATTTGATGTTTGATGTCTCTCTTGGCTAACTTAATCATTCATCTCCTAGAACTTGTTTAGTATAGCACTAACCAAGCCTTAGATTTTCCTTAGGGTCTACCCCCCTTGGCTTCGACTAAGAGAGAGCCTAGACGGAGGAGTTGGGAATTGGGTGACAGCCCCAACTCAAAGCTTTCCCCCAAGGCCAAACCAAGTGGAGTTAGCGATTTTCTCCACACTAACCTCAAGTGTGGAATTAGGGGGCAACATGATGGCAAGTTCAAGAGTTGAGATGGAAATGAAGGCAATTTTATTTTCCTCTCATATTATTCTCCCTCCTAGTACATTTCCCTCTCCTATTTTCCATCTTCCCTTTTATTATTTTACTCCCATTTTTCCTCAATAAGAAACCATACCAATCTGAGCTCCTAAATTTATACCAAGTCAAATTGCTTGAGAGAAAATTACACAAGTTGAACCTGGCTAAAATCAGCTTGAAATATTTTTATTGTGGAAAATTTTGCCAACAATATTTTTTCTCTATGTTGCATCAATTTTCAGGATGGTGGGACATGTCACAAAGACAGGTAGAGTGCACCCTCAAAATTTTCAGGGGATGGCGGGTTAGGGATGGAAATAATCTATATTATATATATATATATACTCAAATTCCATTACTAACATTTGTAGGTGTTTCAAGCTTGTAAGCACAACAAGCTATTCTATATAGTATTATGCACAACCCTTACACTTGCCAATTATGAAAATCGTCAAAGCAATTAAAGGTTGAGTGAGATTCCATTATTGGCCTTAGGCATGAACTTTAGCTTTAGAAAACTTAAGTGTAACTATTTTCAGTTTGCAATGAGGTCTACGAAGGATCTATGGGACAAAGAATTATCTTTATAGCAATTTTTCCTCATATTTCATGTTAATGATAATTATGTTAAATATAGAATGCGTTCTCTTCTCAAGAAGTCTTGCAATATTTATAGTAGTGTTGAAAACCGCTATAAAATACGTTGGTTTTGTAAAGAGATTAGATTCATATGTCAGATTAAGAAGGGGATTGAATAGGAATTTATTCAAACATTTAGTACATAATCCAAGTCAATAGTATCTAACTGTTTTCACAATGTTTGAGGTTGGGACGGTGAAATCATTAACCTTGAATGACTTATGGAAACCCATGTACAATATGTTAAAGTTGAGATGAACCAAAAAATGAGAAAGAACAAGAGCAATAACCACAAGAGTCATCCTTTTATAATGTTGCATTTCCTGTTTTCTTGACATGCAGGCTTTGCTTCTTGTAATTTTGCCACTGAAAATAAATATCTAAATCACCAAAATCCCAAATTGAAATCCATCATACAAAAACCATGTTTTGAGTTGCAACTTGTACAATGAATTTAGAATCAAGGCAATGAAAATATAATGGATGGGAAAATGATTGTATCATCAATCATCAATCTCCATGATTGTCAAAACTAAATATATATGCTTGCGTTATCCCTAAAATATGCCAAGAAAATCTTTGAAATTTGTCGAAAACATCCCTGAAATGTGTCCTAAACAACCTTGAAATTTGTCAAGAACATCACGTGGATAATCAACAAGTCCCCAACAATTTGGAGCGCTTCCTAAGGGTCCACAATGTTGAAAGTTGTAACGAGGTTCAGTCTTCATAATTGTCATTGTCATTATGTATTTATATATTTTATGTAAAAAAAGGAAAACTAAATTTTATTTTTCAAGCATGGGTTTCATGCTCAAGAATCATTATTTTATTAGATAAGCATGTTCTTCATGCTTCTAGGATTTATTGAGTCAAAGAGTCAAAGTCCTATTTGGAATTTTTCAAATTGTAATTTCGGTCAAAAAACCTACCTCTAGTTGCCAAGTCAACCTACCTATCAAATTGTCCCTGCCCCAAAAGACGTGTATGTTCGAACCCTCTAGACAATATAAATAGAGGGAAGTTGGAGCTCATCCTAACACACAATTTTAACATGAGTTGATCTGAAATATCACAAAGAGGAATGGTGAAGAAGAGGAGAGATGAAGTCAAAAATTCAAGAAGGGTTTCTCTTCAAGTCCAATTTGTGGAAGTTCTGCCTTATCACATCTCTTGTTGAAGATTTGTTGTTGGTCTATTGCTGATGCATTTGTTGTGCATAAAGAGGAAGGGTTTGACTTGGCATCTAGAGGGTTAAAGTCTTTCTATAGTCATGGGTCTTGGATATCTCACTTTGATCTATTGAAATTATGATGGTCTATGTTATAACTATTACTTATTTCAAAAAAACTTGTTTCTACTACAATATTCGTTAAGCAATTGTAGGTAGAACATAAACCAAATGCACAATAGAAGACAACAAAGAACAGAAAAGAGCAGAGCAAAACCCACAAGGGGAAAACCCAATCAACTTCTTGTTCTATTAGATATCAATTGTTCAACAGAGATACAAAGTACAATGAGAGATCAAGAGAATGAGTAAGTTCACCCAAATTTGAACAAGTTGTAGCATAAATATCACTGGTAGCAGCAACAAATGCAAACATTGAATCAACCTTCCCTTCAACTGACTCAACATTGAAACACAGAATCAACCTGGGCTCACCAAGTCCTGCTCTTACTCTCCACATCTCTCTCTCACAATCTTCTTCAAGCCTTTCCAACTCTCTCTCTCAAGTTCGAATTCTTCTTTCACAATGCACAAGTAGTGAGAATGAGATTATACGAGATACATATATATAGGAGGAGCAACAAATTCTTATCATAAAGAAGGAGCAATACGCATGCCTTGAGGAGGAGTTATATATTCCATTTAGGGAGGTACACATGCCTTTGTAACTCATGCTATTAAGGAGGTATGCATGCCTTTGTAACTCATGTCATTAAGGAGGTGCGCATGCCTTAGTAGCTTGTGCCATAAAGGAGGTACGCATGCCTTAGTAGCTTGTGCTATAAAGGAGATCAACGCATGCCTTAGTAACTTATGCCATGAAGGAGACAATGTAACATATGCATTAAAAAGTGTGTAAGAGGAATATATCATGCTTTTAATGAGTGTGTAAGAGAGAGTGTAACGTATCCATTAAGTGACAGAGAGTAACATATGCATTAATTGAGGGGAGTTACATATGACATGATTGAGAGACATGAAATTCCTTTCAATAATAATACAATAGTATCATAAAAGATAATATTAATAATAATAATATTGATGATTTAGTCGAGATTGAACTATTAGGATTGATTAATGATAAGTTAAGTGATTTTCCATCAACTATATTTGATTACCAATTAATGCAAGGTGATATACTATTTTTGGAAAGTCATACTTGAGATGCTAGAAATAACTTTCTATTTTTAGAAAGTCACTCCAGAATTCTACCAATTTTCAGCATGATCTGATTCTATAAGAAGAGAATTTTTTTGGGTTTTCCCCTTAGAGGGGTTTTGCCCTAGCTTGTAATCTATATCTTGTGTTCTTTATGTTCCTCCTATGATCTTCATTTTTTGTACATTTGATAATTGCTTGACGAAGAATAACATAATTAAATTAATAAGAAGCCAACAAATTTCACAAGCAGTTATCAAAGAAACTGACCAGGGCAAGTCCTCCCGATTTCTCAACACACAAGTCCTCAAAACATAGG
>APFE030336326.1:0-11242 GCA_000404065.3 Pinus taeda
AATATAACTCTCTCATTGAGAACCAGACTTGGGATTTGGTTTCGCTACCTTCAAATCGCAAACTTGTGAGATGCAAGTGGGTTTACCGGACCAAGAAAGCATCAAATGGCCAAGTTAGTCGATATAAGGCACGATTGGTAGCAAAAGGTTTTCAACAAGTACATGGTGTTGTTATGATGAGACTTTTTCTCCAGTGGCAAAAATGGATTCCATTCAGCTAGCTCTCTCCATTGCAGCAGCAAGAGGATGGGAGGTGCATCATATGGATGTGAAGAATGCCTTTCTTCATGGTGATCTCGAGGAGGAAATCTACATGGAGCAGCCATCGGGATACATGCAGAATTCATCTCTGGTATGCAAACTAAAGAAGTCTCTCTATGGCCTCAAGCAGGCACCTAGAGCATGGTATGCGAAGATGGATTCTTATTTGTTATCTCAAAAATTTTTACGCTGCAAATCTGATTCTAATGTTTATTTTCTGAAGAAAATTGACTCCTTGTTGATCATACTACTCTACGTAGATGATCTTTTGATAACGGGTAGTTCAGCTTCTGTCATTACTAACATCAAAACTGCATTGCATAAGCGGTTTTCTATGACCGACATGGGCTTGCTAAATTTCTTCCTTGGACTAGAGATCCATCAGCATGATTCTGGCATTACCATTTCTCAACCAAAATATGCCAGAGATCTTTTGGCACGATTTCACATGAGTGACTGCAAGCCAGCAGCCACACCTTTCTTATCAGGGATAAAGCTTGAGAATGGCAAAGACACACCATTGGTTGATTGCACATTGTATCGCCAACTTGTGGGAAGTCTTCTTTATCTCACTCACTCCCGTCCTGATCTCTCCTATGCTGTCGGAGCAGTTTCCAGATACATGCAGGAGCCACATGAGTTACACTGGAACGCTGCAAAGTGCATCCTTCGATATGTCCAGGGGACAATCACCTATGGGATTCATTATGCAGCCAATTGTTCTTTGAATCTCATCGGGTTCACAGATTTAGACTGGGTTGGCGACACCATTGATCGCAAGTCTACTTCCGGTTATGTACTAAGTTTTGGATACGGCCCAATTTGTTGGTTAAGTAAGAAGCAGGCTGTCATTGCTTTATCATCAGCAGAGGCCGAGTATAGAGGAGCAGTCAATGCCACTATTCAGGCAATTTGGCTACAACATTTCCTATTTGAGCTGGGGATTAGTGTCCATCATCCAACTATCATCTGGTGCGATAATCAAAGTACGCTAAAGTTTTGCAGAGATCCAGTGCAGTGGCAGCGTACCAAACACATCGAGATCCACATGCACTTCATTAGAGAACTCATTCATGATGGGATCATCGATCTTCAGTACTGTCCTAGTTCCGAGCAGATTGCTGACATTTTCACCAAGACTTTCACTGAGTAGAATTTTCGATTCCTGCGAGATCGTCTCGGGGTGAAGGACACAACTGCCTAGCAGTTGTCTTTTCTCTACTTTTGCATTATATTTTGAGGGGGGGTTTTTTGCCCACTGGGTTTTCCCTCTTTCCTACTTTTTTATGCATTGTATATGGGTACCTAAAATGGCCGTGTTGTCGGGACTCATTCATTTTGCATCACACTCACCTAAGTTATGCTTAAGGGGGGTTGTTGGTGTACATGCACTTAGACTAGCTGTGTTGGTGTACATGCACCTAGATTAGCTCCAGTTAACTTATTGCTTGCATGTGGCACATGTACACATTAACATAAGATAAAACACACTTAGCTTTAGTTATTGCATGTATAACTAAGCTTACCTTAGTTGCTTTTATGTATTTATTCTAAACCAATATTGTAGAATTAAATGAATTTCATTCTTTTCTCAATTCATGCTCGCTTCCTTCCTTCTCTTGCAAGATTGTTTATTGTTTTGGAGATCTAGATCGGTGTATCTCAAAAATCTTACACGGCCTTATCAATTAAAATAAAATGAAAAGAAAAATATGGTGAGGGACAATTCATCATTTTGATTTGACCATTTACTTTTAATCTCGCGTGTATGTTTAGGTATGTTGTCATTTAACTAGTTCTTTATGAAAAATAGGCAAAAACAGTTAATTGAGAAGAGTGACTGATATGCTGAGATTTTATTTACTCTGTGTAAGTTTAGGGTATATTTTTAATTCTATCTGGTTTATTATGAAAAGTAGGTAATTGCCTTGAAAATTATGGAAATTAAAATCATGGAAATTTTTGTAAAATAGTCGAATAGCTAATTGACTGTTAAGAAATTTCTCCATTCATTCAAAAATAGTCGAATAATCCCAGGGACATTTTAGCAGCTTCCCTTCTAGATAAGTTCCAGGGTAATAGGCTGGTGATGGCAGGAGGATTTCAAAATACGCTAACTAAGAAATTGCCTAACAAATTCTGCTAAATGCTTTGTTTAATCACAATGCATCAATGTTCATAAATGTATTGACCACGAAATTTCCTAAAATATTTCTATTTAATGCCTTATGTCTAATCAATGCGATACCTGGTAGTGACAGGATTTGAAACTGCATTGAATAAGAAATTGCCCAGGAAATTCCCTGTATGGTTGGTGGCAAGATTCGTAGATATCTGGGCGGTGTCATTCTCAAAAATTTATTTAATTATTTAAAAATGGCCCACAACTTGGACAAATGCTTTATATCTAATCAATGCGCCATACCTGGTAGTGGGAAGAATTGAAAACGCATTAGGGAAAAAGTTGCCTAAGAATTTCTGCTAAATGCTTTATGTTTAATCACAATAAGGAGAAATTCCACGGAACTTCTTTTTCCAGGAAAATGAAACCACTTTCCTTACAACTTGTGACCATTGTGGCATCTAAGAACATGAAGCTATCATTACATTAATGGAGTGAGTGACAAGGAAATTACTAAGAACTGTCATTACTGCATTGACTAAAGAATTGCCCATTTGCTCAATGCTTTATGTTTAATCACAATGCATCCGTATATAGTTGGTGGCAAGATTCGTAGATATCTGGGCGGTGGCATTATTAAAAATTGCAGTAGTCTATAACGCGACTTTTTGAAAGCCTTTCCGGTAGATTTTTCCAGTCAAAATCCGGCAGCAATTCATTGGAATCCCAGGTTTGATAGCTAGTTTTTGTACAATCAATGGCTCCCAAGGGTTTTCCAGGGCCCTGAATCCAAATATGCAGTTAAAAAACCATTTTAACTGCTAAAAATCAAGATTTAACCTCATTTCTTCCGCCGGATTCCGTCACCGGAATCTCCAAAAAGTCGCATTATAGACAACTCCTTAAAAATTTATTTAATTATTCAAAAATGGCCCACAACTTGGACTAAATGCTTTATATCTAATCAATGCGTCATACCTGGTAGTGGGAAGAATTTCTGCTAAATGCTTTATGTTTAATCACAACACATCAGTGGTATGCGATGGGTACAGTTTTTAAAATAAATGGGGAGAAATTGCCCGGAACTTCTGCTAAATGCTTTACGTCTAATCAATGTGTCACATCCAATACACGAAAAAGCAGTGACCAGGAAATTGCCAAGGACTCCGTATTATTACTTCCTTCCTGCATCCATTAAACAAAAAAAAGAGTATCAATAGTAAGATAAAAGGCCTCACGACTCAGTTTCTTCAAGAAAACAAGAAGTTCAGAAATCAACCAGATTTCAGTGCTCAATTTTTCAATAGATTGGCTGAATATTGAAAGTGATTAAGGCGCATAATACTGTTTACTCTGAACCATACAGGCGAGGAGAACGACAACAATATTGAGGTTAAGTGCGCAGTTCCCGGCTCTGCAACTTATCTTCAATCTTTACTTCTTTGTTATTCATTCCTATAATATCCCATGGCTTCCTCCTCAACATCCACCTCACATAGCGTCAACAACGACTATAAATTTGATATTTTTATAAATCATAGGGGTCCCGACGTCAAAAAAACCTTTGCCACCAATCTGTACAACCCCCTTCGCAAACATGAGTTGCAGGTATTTTTAGATGAGCAGGAATTGCGCGTGGGAGATAAGCTGACGCGTCAAATTGGAAGCGCCATCAGAACATCCTCGGTGAACATAGCAATTTTTTCTCCGAATTATGCATATTCAAAAAGGTGCCTTGATGAGCTTGTACTGATGGTGGAGTGTATGTCAGAGTCTAAGTCCACCATTATCCCGGTCTTCACGAAATTTGCCCAATGCTTTATGTTTAATCACAATGTATCCGTATATAGTTGGTGGCAAGATTCGTAGATATCTGGGCGGTGGCATTATTAAAAATTTATTTAATTATTTAAAAATTGCCCACAACTTGGACTAAATGCTTTATATCTACTCAATGCGTCATACCTGGTAGTGGGAAGAATTTCTGCTAAATGCTTTATGTTTAATCACAACACATCAGTGTTATGGGATTGGTAAAGTTTTTAAAATAAATGGGGAGAAATTGCCCGGAACTTCTGCTAAATGCTTTACGTCTAATCAATGTGTCACATCCAAGACACGAAAAAGCAGTGACCAGGAAATTGCCAAGGACTCCTTCTTATTACTTCATTCCTCCATCCATTAAACAGAAAAAAGGGTATCAATAGTAAGAGAAAAGGCCTCACGACTCAGTTTCTTCAAGAAAACAAAAAGTTCAGAAATCAACCAGATCTCAGTGCTCAATTTTTCAATAGATTGGCTGAATATTGAGAGTCATTAAGGCGCATAATACTGGTTACTCTGAACCATACAGGCGAGGAGAACGACAACAATATTTAGGTTAAGTGCGCAGTTCCCGGCTCTGCAACTTATCTTCAATCTTTACTTCTTTGTTATTCATTCCTATAATATCCCATGGCTTCCTCCTCAACATCCAGCTCACATTGCGTCAACAAAGACTATAAATTGATATTTTTATAAATCATAGGGTCCCGAGGTCAAAAAAACCTTTGCCACCAATCTGTACAACCGCCTTCGCAAACATGAGTTGCAGGTATTTTTAGATGAGCAGGAATTGCGCGTGGGAGATAAGCTGACCCCTCAAATTGAAAGCGCCATTAGAACATCCTCTGTGAACATAGCAATTTTTTCTCCGAATTATGCATATTCAAAATGGTGCCTTGATGAGCTTGTACTGATGGTGGAGTGTATGTCAGAGTCTAAGTCCACCATTATCCCGGTCTTCTACGGTGTCAAGCCTACAGCGCTACGATATGTGAAAGAGAGAAAAGGAGTCTACGCTCAAGCCCTACGCGAACTTCAAGACAAAGATGGTCAACAACGATACCGCTCTGAAGAACTTGAAAAATGGAAGACGGCTCTGTCTGCAGTTGCAGATATATCAGGTTTTGACGGAGAGAAGTATAACAGGTGGGAACAGCAGCCCTCCATGTACATCTTAGCATTTAATTCGTTGAATTATTAGATAGATAACGCCATGTGTAGCCATTTATTATTATTGGTTTGTATGATGATTTTCGTTTACGTGGTGGCAATAAGCACTTCTATAATAAGATCAATAAAATCTCTCTTTTCTCTTAGTGCAGTTGAAGTACAATGGTAGTGAAAGTATGGTAGGATACTGATAACCTGAAAGGCCAAAATTGCATAGCTTCTGGCTCAATTAGTTACTAGTCTTCTATGCCCTATGCCCTACTGTGGAACAAAAGCTTTATGAAGGGAGAGGAAATCGGGAGAGTTCGTGATTAAAACTTCTAAGGGTTGCAGATGGCCCATGGATATATGGGCCTCATTTATTTCTAATTAGGGCTAATGACGTAAATTCAACTGTTTATAAATTGTTCTTTCCGTTCATGCCTCTCTTGGTTTTCACAGTGCTTGCATTTTATTTTTTTTAGATTTTGGGCTCGGCCCTTTTGGTTGAATGTGACTTTCCTAAATCACTGTTTATGTTTGGTTTCTTTTATTGTTTAAGTGGGAAGACAGGTGTCTTGCAGTGCCTTGAGGCGGTCTATGAACACTCCAACCTTCCCTTCCTATTCAAAGATGAACAGCTCCTCGAAGACGTCGTGGAAGCAGGGCTGGAAAGAGTTAAAATAACGCTGCCTGTGTCAGAATATCCAACAGGCTTGCAAGAAAAATTAGAAGATTTAAAAACCACAATGCCATTGCAGCAGGACGTTGGGAAGGTTATAGTTACCGGAATTGTGGGCCTTGGAGGGTTGGCAAAACCACCCTAGCGAAAGAGTTCTTTAACATTCAGAGATCAAAATACAAGCGACTTTGCATTTTAGAGTATATCAGAGACAATCATTTAACTACTTTGCAGAAATACCCTCTAAAGGAATTAACCCAGCAGGACGAGGAAATACACAGCATTAATGAAGGTAAACGAAAGCTCCAAAGCTATCTCCCATCTTCTGATTGTCTCATTATTTTAGATGATGTAGATAATATTGAGCAGCTGAAGGCATTACTTTATCCAGCGAAGGATGCCCTTGAAAGCAGTAGTCGCAATAACATGTTCTCACAAGCTCAGACATCCCAGAATCATCCATATACATTCTGGAATGCCTCAGTCGACCGCACTCCAAAGAGCTCTTTTGCCCGCATGCGTTCGGCCAGCATCATCCTACTGCGGGATTTGACATAGTGGTTGACAAGTTTGGATTCCTGCGGTGGATTACCATTATCTATTAAAGTACTTGGCTCGCTTCTTCGTGGAAAAAATGATTTAAATCATTGGGAAGCACAATTTAGCAAAATCTCCAACATGCTTCCTCATGATATACAAGGCAGGCTAAGAATTAGCTACGACGGTCTTGATGAGGAGGAGAAAAAGATATTCTTAGACATTGCCTGCTTCTTCAGAGGAGAAAACAGAGATAGAGTCATTAGAATATTGAATAGAACCGGCTGGGAAGGAACATTGGGCCTTTGGAAGCTGGAAAACAGATGTTTGGTGCAAGTGGACTGTAAAAACCATCTGAGAATGCATGACCATGTCAGAGACATGGGCAGATATCTGGCGGAGAAGGAACCTCGTGATGGTGGGCTTCGGCTTTGGAACCCAACTGCCAACCTTTTTCATAAGCTTTCCGGTCAATTACCTGTAAGTATTTTGAAGTGTTTTCGACAGATTTCCAATTAGCGTCCTGTTAGTTTTGAATTCTTAAAACTTTGCACGAATGAATCTTGTTTCTAACAGCTCTGAGTGAACAATTCAGGTGCGTGGAATTAGCCTCGTAAATGGAAATGAGGTTGAACAATCTTTCGAAAACCTTGCGGAGCCTGCTCGCACTCGTTTATTGAGTAATATGAGCAGGTTGCAGTTGCGTAAGGCTGAATGTTATTTTCCTAAATGCCTATTGAATGTTTGCCACCATTTACCAAACCTAATATATTTAGAGTGGCTGAAATGTCCTGAGTACTCCTTCCCTTCCTGGATTCCAACAAAGAATTTAAGAGTTTTACATATAAAGGGAAACAATTTGAAAACACTCTGGCAACACGAATCTCAGGTATTCTTCTTAAATTTCTATTTCTTGTTTTTTCTTAAATTGTAAAAATTTACTGCATTGAAGAAGTGTCTCTCTGTAACACAATGCCTGTGACATTTACAGTGTTAGACGTACTTTAATCATGTAGGTGAACAATGCAGGCACCTTTGCAGCTAAGGGAATTGTGTATTTGCGTTTCCGATCTGCAGATGCTTCCGTACTCGGTTGGGAACCTAGCAGGCCTCCAACATCTCGACTTGCGCGGTTGCCCCGCTCTGCAGATGCTTCCGGACTCGGTTGGGAACCTAGCAGGCCTCCTCCACTTGAGCGGCTGCTCCACTCTGCAGACGCTTCCAGACTCTGTTGGGAACCTAGCAGGCCTCCAACATGTCGACTTGAGTGTCTGCAGAGCTCTGCAGAAGCTTCCGAACTCCGTTGGGAACCTAGCAGGCCTCCAACATCTCGACTTGAGCAACTGCTCCGCTCTGCAGACGCTTCCGGACTCGGTTGGGAACGTAGCAGGCCTCCAACATCTTAAATTACGCTGCTCCGCTCTGCAGATGCTTCCGGACTCGGTTGGGAACCTAGCAGGCCTCCAACGTCTTTACTTGCGCCGTTGCTCCGCTCTGCGGACACTTCAGGACTGGGTTGGGAACCTAGCAGGCCTCCAACATCTCGACTTGCGCGGCTGCTCCGCTCTGCAGACGCTTCCGGACTCTGTTGGGAACCTAGCAGGCCTCCAACATCTCGACTTGAGCATCTGCTCGGCTCTGCAGATGCTTCGGGACTCGGTTTGGAACCTAGCAGGTCTCCAACATCTCGACTTGAGCAACTGCTGCACTTTGCAGACGCTTCGGTACTCGGTTGGGAACCTAGCTGGCCTCCAACATCTCGACTTGCGCAACTGGTTCGCTCTGCAGACGCTTCCGGACTTGGTTGAGAACCTAGCAGGCCTCCAACATATCAAGTTGGGCTGCTGCTACGCTCTGCAGACGCTTCCGGACTCGGTTGGGAACCTAGCAAGCCTCCAACATCTCGACTTGGGCGGTTGGGAACCTAGCAGGCCTCCAACATCTCGACTTGGGCGGCTGCTTCGCTCTGCAGACGCTTCCAGACTCAGTTGGGAACCTAGCAAGCCTCCAATATCTCGACTTGAGCAACTGCTTCGATCTGCAGACGCTTCCGGACTCGGTTGAACCTAGCAGGCCTCCAATATCTCGACTTGGACGGCTGCTTCGCTCTGCAGACTCTTCCGGACTCGGTTGGGAGGCCTCCAAAAGGCAAACGGCTCCAGTGAAGAAAGCAGGTATCCTGAGGAACGAAAGCTGGGGAACAGGCTCCAGTGAAGAAAGTGAGTGGTAAAATATAACAACACTTTCCGAATGACAGTCGTGGTTTGGTGGTGGTGGCAATAGTGCAATGTAGTGTGTATTACTAAAATTTTTTATTAAGAATTATATATTTGGAGGCCTAAGTTTTTCATTAAAGATTATTATGCAGGAAGGATTATGTATTTGGAGAACTAAACTTTTTTGAAAAGGTTTAAAGATATAAAGTGTTATTATAAAACTTTTTTGAATCAGTTTTATATTAAATTGACGGAAATTCATTTAACACAAATTTATTGAGATTTTTACATTAAATTTAAGTAAATTCATTTAATATAAATTTATGTTAAAATTCGTTGAAGATATTAAAAATATACAAGAAGAAAATTAAATAACTTGTAACACTTTGGAAGTGTTAAAAATATGTTTTTAATATAAATTAAAATCCTTTTTTATATGTTGATTTTTTTAATTATTATTTTATTGAATAAATTTTATTTTAAAAAATTACATAAAATTTATTAAACTTGTCGGAGTGCTCCTATCTGCAGAGGCCTCTGGATTGATTGGGAACCTAGCAGGCCTCCAACATCTGGACTTTGTTGGAATTTTATGGTGAATTCCATAACACAAAACATCATAGAACAACTCTCTGATATGATGGAATTTGCTGCTAAATTCCTCAACAAACAGACAACACAAAACTGCTCTGTTTCTGCACAGAAAACTGATAATTTCGTTTTCTGGACTTGGTGTTGCAGCAACAGGATTCTGGTGTTGCAGCGACAGGAAAAATACTCTGTTTATGTTAACACAGAAAAAACAGAAAAACAGAAAAACTGTGTTGCTGTAACTGGTGTTGCAGCAACAGGAAACTGGAAACTGTGTTGCTGTAACAGGTGTTGCAGCAACGCGATTTTTGATGTCAAGCCACTTGGTGTAACGGCAACACGATTTTGACGCCAAGTCACTTTATGGGCGTCAAAATTACTTATAAATTTACAGTGAGATAATTGACGCTTGGTGTAACAGCAACGAAAACAAGGCGTCAAATCACTAATAAACTTACAGAGTGAAATCAAAGTGTTTTTGACACTTGGTGTAACAGCAACTTAAAATCAGCAAAACAGTAAACTTGTATTTATAAACTGTAAACAAAACTGATACAGAAAACTTAGCTGTTACAAAAGAGGAACGCTTCAGTTCCAGAAATCGATTTTCTATCTCAGAAAATCGCAGGTTCAGCACTGCTGTGCAATTACAGAAGAGACACAAACTTGTTCTTCTAACCTTCGCTCAAAAACAAAAATAGAACTGCTGTTCTAAATCACAGAAAACAGAACTGCTGTTTTTTTCTGCTTACACTCATGAAAAATAGGACTGTTGTGCGTTACATTTATAGGAAGATAAAAATCTGAATTAAACTATAAACTAAGCAAAAAATCTGCTGATCTTTATCTCTGTATTTATTGCAGAAGAGGCGGTGATGACTTTTCAGCAAAAATAAGTCGGTTGTCTGCAGGGGATTTAATTCTGAAAAATATCAGTGGATTTTTGCGGCACCGAACAATCTGAAATTAATTGCTGAAGATCAGATTTGTAGTTGGAATTAATTTCCAACACTCCCCCTTAATTTCAACTGTTGCATACCCAGGCATTTCCTGAAATGATCAAAACCTTTATTTGGCAATGGTTTTGTCAAGATGTCAGCTAGCTGATCCTCTGTTCTGCAGTGCTGCAAAACAATCTCACCATTGTTAACCAATTCACGTATGAAGTGAAATTTGGTATCTATGTGCTTTGTTCTTTTATGAAAAACAAAGTTTTTAGACAAAGCTATTGCTGAGCTATTGTCACAGTAAATGGTTGTGTCATTTTCCTGTTCATGACACAAATCTCTGAGAACTCTTCTCAGCCACATTACTTGGCATGCTGCTGCTGTTGCTGCCACATACTCTGCCTCTGCTGTTGATAAAGCCACAACTGGTTGCTTCTTGGAAGCCCATGAGATGGCTCCCGATCCCATATGAAACACATATCATGATGTGCTTTTCCTATCATCAACACTTCCAGCCCAATCACTGTCTGTGTAACCTGTCAACATGAAACTTTCAGAAGAGGAATATAAAATACCAAACCCCTTCGTTCCATTCACATACCTTAGAATCCTCTTGGCTGCCTGCCAATGAGTCTCTTTTGGTCTTTCCATAAATCTGGAGATTAAACTCATAGCGTGCATAATGTCTGGCCTAGTTGCAGTCAAGTACATAAGGCTGCCAACTATGCTCTTGTACAATTTTGGATCAAAATCCTTGCTGCTGTCTTCTTTGGTCAATTTCAGCCCCACTACAGTTGGAGTCACAGCTGCCTTGCTGTTCGTCATTCTCCTTTATGTAGAGTGTGGGTTCACCATCACACTTATCAAACCCATTCTCAATCAGATAAGCATCTATTCTACTGTACCATGCTCT
>APFE030336328.1:14401-56354 GCA_000404065.3 Pinus taeda
ATATATTAGTTAGTAAAGTCACATTATATTACTAACTATATTTTACAGACCTTGACTTAACAAAAGAACCAATATGTTGCCTATATAAGCTAAAAACAATATTAACAATAATACTATTTTCTGTCATGATTAACTAAAGGAGGGTTCTCCCAAGCTCAAACCTCATCTTAGTCGGGTTGAAGCCACCTCTATAACTACGTCATGAAATTCCATAGGGGTCATTATTGGAGCCTCTCCAGCAAATGATGGTTGGACTCCTATATCGCTGACCTCACAAACTCTATATTTCCTCACATGGGTAGGTTTCTCTTTTGGTTCCCCTAGTGTAATATCAACATTGTGAATATACTTAAGATAACTTGAAAACATTCTATTCATATCACCAATTTGACTATCCTAGGGTTTCTCTATATTCAACAAACTCTTTAGGACTGATTCAATTCCACTTAGGCATTGGTTTATAGCCTTTAATTTAGTTTTTGTCTATATCCTCCTTCTAACCATGTCCTTCACTACCTCCACTTTCATCTTCCCCACCAAAGTCTTGATGTGTCATGCACTCTCTAAGTTTTATGATACATAGTCATGCACATTCTAGATTTCTTTGTACCAATAATTGATTCCACTTCTTCCTCAATTTTGTTAATCGGGACATGCCTTCATTTCCTTCAAACCTCACTCTCCCAAACTTAAAAAATTTCCTTTCCTTTCTTCAGCACTGTAGCATGGTAATTTTCTCAACAGTCATCATTGTTACCTCCATGCGTGACCACTTGACTAAACCAATGTCCTGTGCATTAGCTCTCGATCTACTTCTTTTCCTACCTCCTACATATTGAATCTTTCCCATTACACTCTTTGAAAGCTTGGTTTCCCTCATTGCTACAACTATCACAAGGTCACTATTTCACCACCTTTTTATGTTCTACCTCAAGTCAAAAATGAATTTTCCCAAACACTAATTTAAAGGTGATATCATTGACTTACCTTGCCTTGCTTATTTTATAGTACTTTCCCTCACCTTTTTCAGTATCTTTGATCTTCCAGTGATGTTTCAATTCATTCATGTGTGCTTGTGGGAACTCTCCTGATCATTCGCCCTTCCTTGTAGTTTTTAATGACTAATAATCATTATTAGCCTGCTGCTATATGCTGCTGCTTTTGATGTCGTACCTTCCCACTCCTCTCGACACTCTCCCTTATTAATGAGTCAGTCTACGTGACGAACTCTTGTGTAGTAGATCTGTACCTCTCCATATTATACCTTTATTTTTTCCATACACTACATACATGTATCCGTTATCACATCCTCATTAAACTTTGCTTTTCCTTACAATATGAGGGTTTATTCATTCACATGCACAAGTGGGTCTCCATCCTGATTCGGGCCCACCTCCACTCTATCTTTCCACCTTGGTGACGTGGACTTATCTCACTCTTCCAACTAATGGAAATCATCCTTTAGCTTTCCTTTTGATAGATCCTCCCACGCCATGTCTATCAGTGTAGGTACTATCCCTACACCTTCATTTTCTAACCTACTCATTAACACATTCACTAATCTTTGAATAAGGGCGAAGTCAACCATTTTCAAAAACTATAAATGGTAATGTATGTGTTTCACTAACTACTTTAGGTGCTAATTTCGTGTTACTTTTCCTAATGGTGCACCAAATTGAAGTCTACTTGCTTCATGGATAGCTAATGATGAGTCTCCTACGACCATGGAATTTACCCTTCCTTACCGAACCAACAACTCTAGCCCCTACTCCAGGGACAAAAATTATGCTGTATTGTTTGAGGCATGGCACATGTTTATGAAATATGGTCTACATATTTGGCCCAACCCATCCCTTATGACTCCTCTATTCCTTGTTTTACTAGTGTTCCCTTTCGATGCCTCGTCAAAATTAAACTTAAGGAAACCTTGAGGGGGAGCCAACTAGTCACGGATCCAAGCTAGATATGTCTCTCTCTTGGCTAGTTCTCCTACATACTCAGGTATTCTCGATTGAAGTGCTTTAAAATTATTGCCTCCTCAGGGGATGGTTGTTCCTTTGAAGGTTGATCTCCTCCCTTAATTACCATTTATTTTAGTTTATGCCTTATTTCTTCCTCTAGGTTTTCAAGAGCGAGATTGTTATCAAAAAATATTCCTCTATTGCACCCATTCCACACTACCTAAATAATGAAACCATATACCAAATTTCAGGTGACGCTCACTGCCTCTTTTTTTTATAATGCAGTATCAATATGCTTACCATTTATTATATATTATCCATGTTTTAGTTTGTTTTCCTAAAGATAAATGCCATTCTGTCCGATAACACCTCCATATAGCTGCAAGTGTTCAATAGATTATTAATATCCTCCTTTGCATTTGCACACAAGAAGTACCATGAGACTCCAATATATCCTCTCTTAAGTAGATTGTTTGAGGTTAAAACCTTTTGGTGTAAGATCAACCACATGAAAATTTTGAATTTTAGACAATGTGCAAACATCCATAATTTCCTCCATGACGGGTCATTTATACTGGACCATCTGTCACTAAGATATATTTTCGCTTCCTTAGAATTGAGACCCCCTCATTCCTTTTTCCCCATCTTAGCTAGTCTTGTTGCTCATTAAATAGTATTTTTCTTTTACTCAGTTCCTTTGTTAAATGCTGAACTACCTAGTCATTCTTAGTTGGTTGCAAAAAAATTCTAAGACTCCATCATCTCCATTTGTTATTTTCTATTCCTTGTTCCTAGAACTGGAGGAATTCTCTGTAACCTCGACTTTCCATCATTAACTAGATGGGGTGCCATTCCTCCCTATCTAACATAGATTTTTGTTGCCACGCGTTATCCCAAAACACGACTTCCCTTCAATTTATAATCTCCCAGAAACATATTTCTTGTATTATCTCTCTATTATTCCATGCTAAGTTCCAAATTTCTAACCCATGAATAGACCTTGATAAGCAAACTAGGTAATTAGGTGCACGATTTGCTTTCCACATCCTTTTCCATGGTGTTGACCCCCCCTTTAACCACCTCCACCATAATTTGTCTTCACTTACTTTATTAATTATCTCTCTATCGTGAACAACAAGATCTCGATCATCTTTTGGTTTACAAATTGTATTCTAGGCCACTAGTACCCATTTTTTGTTGTCCTCTTCCTTGGGCTAATGAAAGTTCCTTTGGATTTCCTTGATATTTTGCACCACTCCTTTAGGATTTGGGAGGATAGATAACCTGTAAACTAAAATTTCTTGTAGCACTGCCTCGGTTCATACAATATGACCAGCTAGGTTCAGATCCCTGACATCCATCTCTTTACCCTATCCTTAAGAATTGAGCTAACCATTTCCAAGTTATATCTCATCCATGCTTGAACCATTAGCGAGACACCTAGATAATTGGAAGGGAGCGATATTGTTTGGAAGCCTAAGATAATAGTCACATTTCACTAGATAGAAATGTGAGTATTAAAGAAAGAAATCCTGAACTTAGAATCATTTATCTCCATAATTGAGGCTAATGCAAAAGTTTCCAAGATGTACCTAAAAGATAGAGCCTCCTTCATGGTAGGAATACCACGTAACATGGTATGATAAACAAAATTTTGATGTGTTGTAGCCTCGCCTTCTTCATGTAATTGAAGGCCTCTTGTGAAATATTATCTGTTAGTAGCAAAGGTTACTAGCCTCAGGCCTTCCATATTATAAAAAACAAGAAAGGTGGCATAGGTTCTTGCCGTCAAATTCCCCTAGATGGGAATATAAGTTTTGTCGCAGCCCTGTTTAACAAAATTGAGGAATTGGGTGATGAAAAAAGGGCCTTAATCTAACTGATCCATTGATTTTCAAATCCAAACGCCCTTAGCACTACCTCCATATACTCCCAATTGTCCTTATCTTAAGATTTCGATAAATATATTTATATAATCATCCCCTAATTTTTCTAGCTCTTCAATTAGTGGGACATCTCATGTGAATGTATCACATTGTCTAGGATATTCGTTCCCTCCACAAACCCATTCTATTCTTTTGAGATAAAAAATGGAACAACCATTTTCATCATATTGGTTGCTACTTTAGATATGATCTAGTATAACACATTATAGAGGGTTATTAGATGAAATTACCCTAGAGTACCTTCCTTATCTTTCTTTGGTATACGGGTGATAAGAGTCTAATTTAGAGCATTCAATATGGTTGCAAAATGTTGAGAATACATGACCACCTCACATATATCGGTTTTAACTATTTCCAAACATGCTTTAAAGAAGTCAATAATAAATCTATATGGATTAGGGAATTTACCATTCAACATCTCAGTCACTTCGTGTGCTACATCTTCCATGTAGACAAGCTTATTTAAATTCTTACCTTGTTCTTGCATTATAAAATTGGGGATGTGCTTTACTATCCTCTGGATATCCTCTGTCCTATCCACCTAATGCTCCTTTACAATTTTTGGAAATGTTGAACCGAGACTTTTTCAATATCATGATTCACTTCATAGGTATGCTCCCAATCATCCTTAATCCAAAGGATTCAATTGGAGTTTCAATGTTCAATTAATATTGATCAGTGAAAAATTTGTGATCTTGTCATCCTCCCAAAGATTCAAAAGCTTTGTCTCCTCTCTTCTCCTTTCACCTGAATACCCTTCTATCATCAATTTCCTTTGTAATGCTCCCATCTCCAGTTCCAAGTCCCTTTTGCTTGGAACATATTACCAAATTACATCGTATTCAACTGATTTAGTTTCAATTTTATATATCTTAACCTTCACTACAACATGTACATCTTCGATCCTTTGATTCAGATTGGATCTCCCCACAAGTGTCTAATATTTTCCATGAAAGTGGGTTTCTCTAGACAAAATTCATCAAATATAAATGGTATATTTTTATGTGTGCCTAACATCATTATCATTAATATCACCATCAAGTGATCTGATCCTCCATAGGAAAGGATATTTTCTTCCATATCTAACCCTCTCAATAGGAAACCAACCAAAATTAAAAAAATGTATAACCTTAACGTAACTTAATACTTCCCTCTATGCTTATTACTCTAGGTGGAACAACCATTGGTTGTTTCCATGTTAACTAGATTAGTGTCATCAATGAATTTTTTAAGAGATTCAAAGTCTCTCTCTATGCATCTTTAGATACCCCTTTTTTTCATAGGGAGGTTATCATATTGAAGTGCCAATTTCTATTTCTAAGATCTTTCAGATATTGAAGGAGACTAAGCTTCTCCCTAACCTTTCAGACCCATAAACATTAGAAAACATGAGTGACACCAAGACCCCTATAAATTGCTTTTTCAATGATAAATAAGATCTTGTGGCTTCCACATCAACTAGGTTCAGGGCCTCGGGGTTCCACCAGGTCACCAATCCAACTGAAAAAGCTTAGGCTTCAACCTCCATAACCTTAAAACCCCTACTTAATTTCCTACTTACCTCCTTGATATTTTCCACATAACACTTTGTTTCTTATAAAAGGACAAGGTCCCACTATTCCATTTTAATCTTCTTCTTAAGACCTCTTTATTTTATGAGGCTATTTATACCTCTTGCATTCCATGTTAAAAATTTCATGATTAACTACAAATATTGGGTTATGATATTAGTTCTCTCATATTACCTAAGTTGATCAACATTGATCCTATCTCCTAAAGGGCTAAGTTGTTGGAATTCTTCCTCTAAATTTCAAGTGGATGTGTCATGGTGCTAATATAGTCTAAGACCCTAATGCCTTACATCACATCTATACTATGTCTATAAGTGGGTGATTTTGCCCTCTTAATTTAGCTTCTTCTCTCATCAGATAAATGTATTGGTCCTTATCCATTTTGTCTCTTGGTATTACCTCTAGTACCTATTTTTGGGCTTGCTCCAACATAGTTTGAAGGCCGATTCCTTCTCTTTCTACTAATTCCTACAAATTTTTGTCCTTTGTACACACTTCCCTTGGTGTCATCTTAATCCCCTTCGAAGTCTTTTGAAATATATGGTATGTCCAAGTTCTTCCCAATATTTTCTGTCTGTTGCAACATTTCCTCCTCTTTACCTACTACATGTTCCTCATATTTATCTTATTTTGTCCAGTAATTCTATAGGTTCTCTTCTGACATGACTTCAAAACTATTACTCTATGCCTTTCTACCTCCTTGGTTTCTTTGTTGCTATCTTTTATTTTCCCATCCCCTTGTGTTGGGTCTCAGAAAACCATCAACATCCTTTCATTTTGGTTCTATGCCCTGCTCTTTAGATCTATTCATAGGGAACTCTCAGATCAAATGACCATGCTCATGACAAAGTCTACATCTAAAGGGGATTTTATCATAATCAATGGCTTGTAACCATTTTTCATCCCAAAATTCCAGTTTTATTGCTTCAGGTATGGCACCAGAAACATCCACTTCCACATATATTTTTGCATATGATGTATATCTTCCCCGTAATGTTGCCTCTAATATCTTAATAAAATTTCATAGCGTGCCTCGTAAGAGATTTACGGTCGAACGTAGCTAGTTATGAAGATGTATTGAATACAACTGTTGACAGTGCCAGAACTAACAACAAAGGGGATCTCCCTAGTATGAAGTCCCAACTAGACCTCACACCATTAGGTGTAGGAGTCCCATATAGTACGATGGCCCAATTTTTATTATCTTAGAGATTTTACTTAGCTCTTATTGTTCATCAGATGAGAGTGTTATGCTTGTAACTTCAAGAAAGCGAGGTGAGGATGGCTGGTGAGTGCTTAATGTAGCACTATGTCTCGATTCTCTTACTATCAAAGGGTGAGAGGGGGGGGCTAAAGTGAGCCTCTTGATGAGAGGAAATAGTCCCAACCCATGAAGAAATACACTCGATGACAACAAGGGTCTGTCAAGCATCCAGCAAAATAGTCCATATCATATGTGGTAGTCATCAAAACTAAAGCTCAAGGGAAAAACACGTACACGGTCTTGCAGAATAGTCCAAACGATAGTGAAAATCATTGACACCAAGAAATACACAAAGATGGTTTGTCTAATGTCCAGTGGAGTAGTCTACATAGACAGGATAGAAGTGATAAACAATACAAGGCATCTTCAATAATATGAGTACTAAAATAACCGAAGTAGTTCAACTATATTAGTAAAGGTTAAGCAAACATGCATTGTAAACATTTAAAGAATAGTATTACAAATTAATACAAAACATGCGTGAAAACATGTTGGCCTAAGGAAAGCTTCTAAATTAAGAAAAGGTTTCATGACACATCTGTACACTATACATCACTAGTCCTAGTGGTGGGACATTTGAGCCACTCGTCGCTCTTCAAAGAACATATTACAAACTCTCAAGGCTATGTGGGAGGAGCCAAGGTGAAAATTCCTTTGCTCAAACAATAAGGGGCTATATATATCCAAGGGGATATAATTAACCCTTGTGACTCTTTGAATTCCCTCATGACTATTCGACTTCCTATGAAGTTATGACTTTACATGACTCTTCAATTTCATATGTGGGTCTCTTGGACTTCCACTTTACATTACAATTATTACAACAAGTATTGCCAATAATTGTGATGTGGCCAAGACAACTCGGGACACAACTCGACATAAGAGTGTTGACATGTATTGGTTGATTGTGGTGTCTGTGTTGAGTTATTGTGCTACTAAGTGATGATATCATCTCGATGTAACATGTCTTCACCTCTGCATGGTATTCGATGGTATTGGTATTTTCTTGATTGTGCATGCGTATGTGTTCCTTTTGCCCTCTTACTTGATGTGCTTCATCTATTTTTTAGACCGTGAGCAAGTCTTATAGAAATCACCTCTTTTCCATATCATTCCTCATCATGCAATGTTTCATCAAAGTACTTTTTCCTGCAATCTCTCATGATGAGACGACATGAATTCAAAAGAATATCCTAGTCTATAATGATGCACTCTTTTCCATTTCACTGTAGGTGACTGAGAGAGGGACAAGGCACTAAGACTATGGGAGAAAAACACAGGCCTCGTTGCGACACTCCATAAAATTTTTAGGAAAAAATATGAAGATGTCACTTGGACACATATTTTTGCAATATTAGAAAGTAGTGATGGCTTCGGGGAAAAACCCAGCTAGGACATAGAACTGCACAATTTCTCAAGGGAGAACTCACCGCATCATCCAGCTGGGATTTGAAAAATTTTGTGGGGAAGAGAGTGTGGGTAGCATGAGGCAGTCACAGAAGAATTTGTGTAGATTTATAGAGGAGAAAAAGTTCAAGCTGCGAGAGCTCTTACTCAAAACTACACAATTGTGAGAGACAGTTCAGGCCTGGATAGTTCTGTGAAGTTTCTGAGCTGGTTGCAATGCGCGGAAGAAGGGATTGATAGGGCACCTTTGTGCAATTCTTAAGCTGGTTGTAGAGTGGGGAAGAAGGCTTCGATAATATATCTCTGCGTAATTGTTGAGTTGGTTGCAGACTGGGGAAGAAGGCCTGGTAGGGGAGGAAAACTCTATGTAATTCCTGAGCTAGTTATAGAGTAGGGAATAAGGGATAGCAGGGCACGCCAACTCTGCACAATTCCTAGGTTTTTTTTAGAGAACAAAGGAAGGGAAGAACAAGAAAAATCTATGCAATTTTAGAGATCAGTAACGCCCTAGGACACAACTCAAGTCATTTCTTCTAGTTGACCAGCGGGAGGCTTGATGGGAGTTCTTGAGGGAAGCACATACTAGATCGGCTTCCGCAACAACTTCTATGTAGTTCTAGGATTCAATCAACCCACTCATCTCCTAAATTGTGCAGAGTAGGCTACCTGGAGGATAGCCTCAAGCTCTGCATAGTTCTGGGCAGAAGTACAAGGTCACTTAGATTGGGTCTGGTTAATGGAGGGTTTTCGAGTCGATAGATTTTTAAAAAGAATAGCTAAGTGTGAAAGCAAGTGTACTCATGCATACATGATAATGTCATCACAAACTGAGCATGACTGAATGCCAAGACACCTCAAACCAACAAGACAATATTTGTTCAGTGAGACTGACTCGATGATTGAGTGCAAAAAGTGCCACAGTTGAAATATTTATTTGAATGACCATGATGACACTTGCGTGACAGTGTGTACAACTTTGTGTGTGAGTGCGACCGATGTAAACATAGTGATAACAACTCATACACACAAATACAAACCTTCGAAAATGCTAGAACAAACTCGCAAGAATGACATAACAATCAACAACCTAAAGAAGGTAGTTGGTCAAACAAGCGAAAAGGAAGAAAGACAGATAGAGGAAACACATGAAATGATTTTGTTCTTGCAAAAATGCATGTTATTCAAGATAGAATGCTATGACAATGACAAGTAGTCCTTCAAGATTCACTAAGAGATGTACTTCAAAAAATATTCTTTACATGCCATACATACCCTTAAGATGATCATGCATTCGAGGGATTGTGCATGAGGTTCCAATCATAACCTTGTTTCTTGTTCCTTCTCCTCAACTCTTTGAGAGTGATCCAACATGTCATGTTTTCTTGTAATGATTGAGAGATAGATCTGCACAATTTCAGCGGTGAGTGACTATTGTCTGGATGATTTGCACAATTTTCTTGAGCAAGGTGTTGAACCATTAAAATGTCATTATTATTATCACTTTTTAACACCTATTTCATCCATTTCTACTCTTCTTTATCATGTCATTTATCATGATTTATCATATAATCCCATTTTATAATTATTTATGCTCTTATGGATAAATATTATTTCTTCTCCTTTATTTTTAATAAATTGATTATTATGCATGTTTTTACCAACAATGGTTTATTAATAAATTGGTTATAACATCACTCACCATTTTAGCCTCCAACATATTTTCCAGATTGTAGATTTGATCTCCATCTCATCATTAAACATGCCAACTCAGAAATTCGCTGGAATAAGAAGCGACAATTTTTCATTGGATGTTTTGGGCAAATGGAGATGAATCTGGAAAATATGAAACATGGGTTTTGTCCAAAACGGACCAAATTAGTTTTATGGTGATCCGTTTTCCCAAATTCAGTCTGTATTGACAGAAACGGAAGATTCTCTGAAGATGTTTTTCTCATATTTGCTATCGTGGCCATTTTCCAAATTATCTCAATTGCAATACAAAATTCGACCCGTTCTTGTCGAATGTTGATGGAAAGATATTTCATATAAGATCTTGTTGATCAATTTGCTATGAACAATCCAATTTTGTAATGTGAATCACATTGTAATCATCTCTGCTGTAATAGCTCTCTGCTCTCTGTGAATTTAAAGGAAAACAGAGATCAAAGCGGGGATGAGAATTATGGGGAATTAGATGGATTATTAGATTAGAGATAGATAGGATAGGATAGGAGGAGAGGAGGAATGAGAGAATTACTATTGAAATTGTAACTTTGATCATTGACTTTTGCTATTGAGAAGACACAACTTACTGTAATGCTGCCTGATTTGCTGATTAATATATAAGTAGAGTTATCATTCCTTCTTTTATACTGAAGTATTCTAGCGGTGTTCACTAGCGGCTAAGGGCCCGGCCCTGGTAGATTCACTCATTTTTCTTGTATCATTCCTTTACGATTTCTACCATGTGATGGTTTGGTTTCATTTCTATCTATTGTAGTCGCATCAGTTTACTGTTTCGGATTTCTAGACTTAATGAACTGATATGTTTTATATGCGGTAATTGAATTGAATTACTGTTCATTTCCCTCATAACAGGATCACTGCTTTTTACAAGTATATTGTTGTGTTGTTCATTTTACTTACAGAGCTTCACCGTTCATTTCAGTAACTTAGCTTTTGTGTTCATTGCGGTTACATAAATTTTGTAGTTCATTTCTATTATAAAGCATTGTTGCTCATTTACTTTCTGCAATCATTTAGTTTTTCCTTTTAGCATTCTTACAATTAGCATCATTATCTCATTTCAATAAGTTGTAGTAGCATTATTGATTTAATTCATTGTCATTTCGAATTTTGATATTTATTGTGTTGTGTGTGAGATCAACAACTGTAGAGAGCATTGGTTATTACCATCAAAGATCTCATATTGAGAATGTTATTTATGCTTGATTTAGTTCACATTAGTTACACAAGGAATGAGTTACTGCTATTGTATCCTTGACTGATAATTGCTGTTACTTTGTCAAGTAAATGATTTAGTTTCAGAGTATTGAGTTTCCCTTAATTGCAAGTGAGGTTTATTTAAAGCATCCATTTACTCTTATATTTGAAAGTACTGTACTACAATTTAGAAACATTACTCTTGAGTAAATAGCTGCCACAAACTATGTACACTCTTGAAATAGAAAATCTTTCCCGGATTGATAATCTAATTTGAAGATAATTAGGACCTAAAAAGACATCTTTTATCGTTCAACATTTTGGCGCCGTTGTCTGGGAGAGTGTAGCCATTTCTGAAGAGTACTATGCATCTGATGGGTGCCTATTAGGAAAGAGTTGGGTATTAAAAATAGAAGGTAAGAACCTGCATATGGAGCATGTAAAAGCCGCGGTCCTCCACCCGCTTTCTAGCAGGATTGTTAAAGAACTTAGGGTAGAAATAAATGTTTGAATTTCCGTGTGAATGACTAAAAAAAAATTAAAATAAAATAGAAATTTTGAAAAACAAATCTCATGATTTCACTTAAGTAGTGATGTCCACCCATTTCACTAACCAATTGACAGGAAAATTTGAAGGAGGAGCCTTAAAGGAACACATGAAGAACATCTTCTATTATGGTAAGAAATGGCTCACATTGCAATTTTTGAATTTCTTATCAAAGATCTAGGAGGAGTGACACAAATACACATAATTCCCCCATCTTCTCTACCAAATTTTCATTCTTTGACAAATGAAGATCTAGATACATTCTAATTTGAGTTCGAAATACTTTGTAGAGGATATGATTATTGTACTAACAATCAAAGGTTAAAAGTGTTTCCTCTTACTCTAAAAGGAGCAGCTCTCCGATGGTTCATGAGCCTAGGTGGGAACTGCATCCAGACATGGGAGGACACGAAGAACATATTCTTGAAGAAATACCAAGAGTACTGCAAATCCAATAAAGATATTTTCGATATGATACAAGGCGAAGATGAAATCTTGGAGGACTATGTAGAGCAATTTCATTACAACCTTCAAAAAATCAAAGCACACGTATTTGAAAAAAGAGATCTTAAAAATACTCCTACTCAAAGGAATCAAAGATGAATTTTTAGAACTCTTAAATCTGATACGAAAAGGGGATGTTTTTCAGTTGTCATATGATGATGTTTGTGAATTTTGCATAAGGTATTTAAGAGGAATCTCCAAGGTTGGTAAAAATTCTAGAGACGTTTGTTCTTTCTTTTCCAAATCCGCTACAAGAACAAGAGACATAGGAGCTAAAACCAATGTTTTATTTGAAAATTTTAAAGTTGATTTTATTAGCTCTTTAAATTCAAAATTGGATGTATTGTAGGTTAAGAAAAAACAAGAAATTGAAAAAGCATCTTTCCCTCATTACCGAAAGGAGCATCCAATAGAGAGTTGTTCTTCCTTATCTAGGATGGAAGCAACATATCAAAAAGATGAGGAAGTTGCAACAAGGTTAAAACCATTGAAATCGTGGCCTACAGTTATGGTTCAAAACACTTCCTCTCCATTCTCTTACTTTCATAATCCATTATGGAATACTCATGTGTTAGGGCATGCATGTCAATCTCAATATAACCACCACCAATCTTGTCTACAAGTTTGGCATGGTTCATCTTATGATGCCATGACTACTATCCCTCATCTTGTAGCACAAACACATTATCCATGTTCTTCATCAACTCTTCCACAACATCTTGCTTTCCTATCAAAATCATCCACTCAACCCAATCAACTACATCATCAAAATGCTCCATTCCATACACAATTTCCTGCTCAACTCATTCCACACCCTCACCATAACAAACCAGTACAACGTGCTTATAGTGTTGAACAGCAAAATTTACTCACCCTTCCCACCCATTCTATCTCATGTATGCCATTGGAGAAAACTTACAATGAGATTGAAAATGTTTCAAATTCAAAAATTGTAGAAGTTATGGAAGAAAATGAGGTTTCTTCTAGACCAGTGTTACTTGGGAGCGAGAGAAAAAGGGGGGAGATAGAAAACAGAGTGCGGGAGTGACATTTTTCAGAAGCTCTCGTTTGGGAGCAATTACCAAAAGTATATATCATATTATAATATTAATTATATTTATATATTTATATATATATATAATATATTATTTTATATATATATATATATATTATTTTTATTTGATACATATATATCAACAAAAACATGTAGAATGATGAATTAGATATATAAAAAAAATAGATTGAACCATATAACAACAATCATCTAGAAGTTATAATCTTTATCAACCATGTCCACAAGTTAGTAACATAGTAACATAGTAACATACAACATATTGAGTCATGATTCATCAATCTTAAAGTTTCAAGCTTTGAAAATTCAATGTATAACATTTATCGTCATTGATCACCAAAGTTGTACTTGTAAGCTAACTGTAACCATTACAATAAATAATATCTAACATGAAATGAAATGTTATAAAATGAAATGAAACAACTTTCAACTTTCATGAAGCATCATACTCATAATTCATTACTAGTGAGTTATAATTGCCAACTTCAAACTTAAATTGTCATATATTGTTTAAAAAAATATCATAATAAATATGAAAGAGTCAATAGTTATAAAAACTACTAGAAACTAGAAAATACAAGTAAATCTATTATCTATTGCTTATGCTTGGGTCTCTTCCCACCACGAGAAATTCCTAATTCTTTAGTCTTTTTGAAAATCAAGATCTTTATCATTAATATCACCCTCTAAGCATTAACATAAGATAGAAAAAGCATACCATGTCAAGTCAAGATTTTGTTTGAGTGATGTGTACATTTTTTGGGGGGTCATGATAGAGGAGTTCAACAACCAATGTCACTAACATCAAGGTACATAGAGGGATTGGTGCTCTTGATTAAATACAAGTTCCATACCCTAATACATGACAAAATTCAATGGAAACAATGCAATCCTAAAATCCTGAAAAATTGATAAGTCTGCTAGATTTCGAACGAAATATAAAATTCTACATTTTGCATATGAAATCCAATGAGGTCAAAACCACTCTCAAACATCCCGAGTCATTTCATGGTAATGTTAAAAATTTAAGTAAAAGGATGAAAATGAAGATTAAAGAGAATGACACTTTTACTTTAAGAATTCAACATTACCATGAATCACATATCAATACTAGGGCCATAGACTTGATCATTAAGCTCTCCCACTAAAAACTTAATTGTTTCCTTGAAAAAAATTTCATTTCGAACATCATTGCAATTTTGTTTTTCCAAAAAAGGCAAAACGCTCTTGAAAACACTCCGAGAAAGGTAGGGAGCAATTTTTTTTTGGAAGGGCACTCCTGAAATCGCTCCCCTTTCGGGAGTGATTTCAGGAGCACACTCCTGACCTGGTCCTGAGTCCCTCCTTCCCAGAGCGCAGATTGGGAGCGGGATCGGGGGGGAGGCGCTCCCCCACAACACTGTTCTAGACTACATCAAGAAGTCATTTTAAAAGCTCAAGAACTTGATGATATGATGGCTATGGAAAATCAAGAAAGTAAAGGATATATTGAAGATTGGTTTCATTCCATCATTTTTTTCAGCATCACTCCATACTTCAACAATTTTTGGCACCATATTTACAAGGGAAGTTGGCTTCTCATTCCCTAATATTTATTAATATGCAATTTTCAAATTTGGGTATGTGCATACTTGAAGCCTTATTTCGAAAATGGCTCCACTAGAAGTACTCTTATATGTAATCATATTCATTTTTCAAATCAAAGTAGGTTAGTGTAAAAGATTAAAATAAATAAGGACATAGATAAATTCATTTTGTTTTTATGTAAAAATAGTTGTTTTCAATGCAACACGCTGTGGAAATCAACATCGGTGATAAATTTTTTAATTCGTTTGTGTAGGTAGATGAATTATAATGGAAATAATAGTTCTAGAAATACTCATATTCATTTTTATCACCAATTCGGAAAAAATTGTTGAATATCATATTTTTTTGGCTTGTGGACTTCATAAAATTTCTGAAAACACAATTGGGACAATCCATTTTTTAAGGGCTAACTGACTATATTTTTAAAAACTATTTATATCCTAAGTATCCCTTGATGTATAATTTCTAATTGAATTTGAATCACTGAATTTGGATTTGCAACGAAAAAGTTAGAACCAAAACATTGATAAGGTGTCTAGCAGGCAGCTCAGGAATAGAGTTGGGACAATCCATTTTTGAAAGCATAAACGACCATATTTTGAAAACATATTTCTATAGTATATTCCCCTATGAATCTAGTTTACAAGGAAATTTGAATAACTCATTTTTGATATCATATGAGGATGTTATGACAAAAATATTGTCTGTCTATCATAAATCAACATTCTTAAAACTCTATTTTTCTGGTTGTTCCTTAGAGTATTTGACCTATCAATTATTTTTTTCTTCAAAAAATATTTCTATGGAAATAAATAAATTAATATAATTTCATTTCCAATTTGAATCATTCAAATCCAACATCAAATGAAAACTATATGCTTAAAATATCCATTGTTGTTCTAAGTGGGGTAATCGAAAATGACTATGTTATGCAGGTTATTCTAACTAACATTGACATATCATATCATTTAATTTTTAAAACATTTTTCTATTTGAGCTATATATTTTAATTAGCTCTCATTTAGCTTTGGAATCACTCAATTTGAACGAAAAACAAAGAAGTTGTGATTAAAACATTGCAGGTTAGCATGATTGGCCACTTCTATCCTGCAAGTAACAAATAAATTCTACTTTGTTATTTTCTCCATGGATTTGTTATACAGAGTAACTACTCATTAATTTTTTTTACAATTATTGGATTAGGGGAGCCCGATCACCTCTCTTTATCCATGATTTAATGTTTTATTGTAGGTAGACGCTCGTTTTTTGCAGGTCCTAGGAGAATAAAGAAGGTCAATTTATGGACGAGCGATTCTTGAAAGAAATTTTAATGAAACAAGGGAATTTCATCCAATTCATTACCAAGAAAATTCATAACAGAAGAAATGAACAATTGATTTCCATTTGAAGATTCATGTCATGTCATTGTTGCCAAAACATTTTTCAAAGAGATTATTTTTTTCCTTGCCTTAAGAAATAACATCATAGTTGTTGTAACTTAATAAAGTTTTTTTTATTTTCTGATTTATTTTATGTTTTTGTGTTTCAGGTGTTTCTCCCTTAAAATTGTAGTTCCACTCCATTGGTGGCTAAACAATGAGGACCCCACAATAAAAATTCTTGTTGCAGAAAGAAACTCTTTGACAACACCAATCCACTAACCAATTTATTCTCTTGAAACCTATATATAAGTTTACCTTTTTGTCATTTTATTTTTATTTGGTTGGATTTGCTTTGATAATAGATTGTACATTAGTTTCTTTTTCTATTTTTCCCTTGTTGTTCTAATTTTCGTATGAATTTCATTTGTTGTTCCTCTTAAGGAACAATTGTTGGTCCTCTTAAGGAGCAATAATCATTCCGTTTAAGGAAAAACAGTTTCATATGTTTGTCTTTTTGTCGTTCCTCTTAAGGAACAATTATTGTTCCTCTTAAGGAACAACAGTCATTCCATTTAAGGAACATTAGTTTGATATGTTTGTCTTTTTTCTTTTCCATTTAAGGAACAAATGTTGTTCCTCTTAAGGAACAACAACTGTTCCATTCAAGGAACAACAATTTTGCATATGTTGTATTTTTACTGTTCCTCCTAAGGAATAGTTGTTGTTCCTCTTAAGGAATAGCAATCACTCCATTTAAGGAACAACAATTCCATGTGTTTGTACTTTTTCTGTTCCATTTAAGGAACAACTGTTGTTCGTGTTAAGGAGCAACAGTCGTTCCTTTTAAGGAAGAGCAATTTTTTGCCCAAACAGGACAAAAACATAGTGCAAATTTCCACCTGCTTTTGGAGGCCTTCACCTTAGCCAAATTGAGCAAGAAATCGCTTGTTGGAAATATTGTCGAGTATAATTTCGATAACATCTTGAACTGTTCAATTTCGAGTTCATTTGCCCTGTCAAATGTCCAATCTTCCAAGACTGGTCAAAATGTGCAGAATAAGGTTGCCAAAATGCATAATGATGTTGCAGTCAACTTTTAAAGGCCTTCCTCAACTCCAAATTGAGCTCATGATAGCTCATTGGAAATATATTTGTGTCTAATTATCAGTTGACTCATTAAGAAAGTCATTTGGTCATTTCATATAGGAGAAAAATTGATTTTACCAAGGTCACTCTAGAGGTGCACTAACCCTCGTGAGGCAAATGATGTTTTTGACATTTCTCCCAAACCATGAATCCTGTGTAAAAAATAAAAGAGGTTTTTCTTCTTAAGTTAATGATGGACAAAAACCTCTCTCATGTTTCTCAAATTCATCCTTTCTTGCGCAAAAACATAGTTTGGAGAAAAATCGTCCCTTGTGTGTGATGAATGGCTTGTTCCTTGGAATGTATTCTCGACAAATAATGGAGACCTGATGTTTGATGATATGAAATGGCCTCATATCTTATGATAACCATCATACCTCCTCTGCTCAGATATCTCTGAACAACACTTTTGCATGTATTTTCATTTGTTGTTCCCTACAAGGAACAACAATTTTTTGAGTGTGTTTGTTGTTCTTTCAAAGGAACAACACATTGTAAGTATTTTTGAGAACAACCATTCTTTTCTCCTGTGGGATTATTCCTAGTTCACCTCAACCACATTTTACTGATTCCCTTTCATGGCGTGAAGTACAATACTTTTATGAGGACAAGAATTATGGATTCTATTGAAGTGAGTTAATATCATTCACGTTATGATCTTTAACAGGACATCTCTTTGATGACAGATTCTTTCTAAAAGGGACACAATTATTTATATACTATTTTACTACATTGTTTTCTATTGTACATGATACTAATTGATCATCTTAATACCATGTTGGTTCCACCCTTCCTCGTTATAATCTTCTTTGTCTGTAATAAATGAGATTATGGGTATATTTTTTCTATTGACATGTTCAAGTTCTTCCACCATCCCTGCTCTTAAGGAGTACCAAGCCTTCCTCTTTTTATCATAAACGTGTGTAATAACAACAAAATTTTGTTCATAGATAGAGGATAGGGGTCTCATTATGAGCCAGCCTACCATGTTTATAAGGCTGTAACAAAATGACATTCCCATTATGGCCACCACACCAGGGTTATGATCCATTGGATAGCCACAATATCCTTGGAACAGGAGGATACCAATGGAGGTTGGGGTCTCTACGCAATGCACAATTCCAACAGGCAAGAAAAAAAGTTTGAGGGTTAAAGAAGTAAAGTGTACAGTTTTGGGAAGCCAGATGAGCCTAGGTTGGTTGGTAAATTGGGTAAGTATGAGATCAGGGACTAAATGTAATGAGTGATACGACTTGACTATGATCATAGATGAACACTTAGTGATACAATGTAGACAATGCAAAATTTATAAAACATATTATGCTTGATGTAATAACCTTCGTGACAAGAGTGCGTGAAGTGAGTATGAAACATGTCTATGTAATGAAAACAACTCATACACACAAGACTTCCCTTGAAGAAAAACAACATTCCCTTTACATGACAAAAAACAATTCCTATGCCCAAAGATGACACATGTTGCATAAAAATGAGAACATGAACAACTCTTAAGATCAAGGAGGGGAGCTTGAGATCATTGACTTACCAACAAGTGACCAAGGAATGATCGATAGCAAGATCCAAGGTAGGCTCTAAAATATGCATGCAAGGCAAAATTTGGAGGGTGGTTATAGCTACTACAGCAACAACCTAGCCCAAGCTTGGACCTTAGTGAACGTCTCCTTACCTATAGGAATGTTTTCGACCCTTAGCGGCATGTAGAGTCCATCTAATGCAAAGAAGTATAACCACCATCAAATATTCAATCTCTATCCTCGATATTTGCAAAGAAAGTAAAGGAACCCTTTTCAACACAAAAGCAACTAAATCTCCCATTTTGGTTTCCAGTAGTGTTTCATCGACTCACATATCTTTTTCATGTGGGCTAAATGCCAATAAAATTGCATATAATTTCATATCACCCACACAATCTCTAAAGGCCCGTGTCTCGGTATCGACGATTAATGTCATTGGGACTACCACTATTTTGGGCTTACATGGCATAGTGGTCCATTTAGACTCTTTTTTTTCATGTTGGTCTGCGTGATTCCTTGTAGTACTTTTGTCCTCATCTCTTCTTTGACCAATCTCACTCAAGTTAACTACTCTAGCTGCTCCTTTCTTGTTTCCTAAGACACCTTCTGCTGTAAACCCAAAACCTGCCTTGAACCCCTTCCTTTTGTCAATTACCACATTGTGATAGGAGGGCCCCCCTCTCCCTCCCCCGCTAAATACCATCTTAGGGAAAATTTTGAGGACAAAAAAATATCTTGAAGTTTAAAAACATTGGCGAATCTCACTAGTTTCTAATATGCAAATTATAAAATGTTTATTGATGTATTTATAAAATGATTCAAATTTATAATGATTTTCTAAATACTTTCTATATAATGTTGGTGATTTTTAAGGTACAATAATTTTATATTGTATAATTTGGGTAAATAATTCTTATAAAAAGTTGAAATTGGCCAATCTGTTTTTTTGAAAAATCATGGAATATTAGTCCACGTGGGAATATTAACCCCTACAAGTTCTCATGTTGACCATCTCCTGCAAAACCAAATCCCACAATTCTACCAATATATTTTTATAAATGAATTTGTTTAACAATTATTTTCTTCATATACAAGTAATTATACACCCCAATTTTTTATTAACTTAATGCTTTGTTATATTTATTTCTTTAAAATATTTTGTTCATCATTTTTTTCCATGTTAATTTCTAAAATTTATAATTAAATTGATGAATGATTTTATTTTTCACAAATATCTAAATTCAATAACATTTCTTATTTTCTGTTTTATAAAATTTTATTATTTAAGAAATTTGACTTACTTTCTTTTCGAAACATACCAATTATAAAACACATAATTTTTCATCTATCTTTCAATAAAGAAATATCATCTAAAAATGACTTTAGACTAATGTAAATTTAAAATTCAATAATTTTATTGCTAAAAAGAATCTTTAATATAAATATCTAATGTCATATAGTTTAAATACATATTGTTTAGGCTTAATACAGAAAATAGCCTTGAGGCAATATACTTTCAAGTTTTTTTTCATTGTTCAAAATACATTTATGAATACATAAATCGGTTTAACACCCTTGAAAACCCTAGTACACTCAAATTCTGCACACTAAACAATTTAAAATCAAGTTTTTAAAAAGTTGTAGTGTAACCACAATGTTTTTTTGCCCCTAAACTCATGGATATTCCTGCAATATTTTGATAAAATTAGCCCATATTTTTCTAAATCATGGTTATAGCTATCAAACTTCAATCCAAGTTATGGTTGTGAAACTTTGATATTTTGGGTGCACCTAAGGTTTTTGATGGTGTTGAATCTATTTCCACCATCAAACACATGATTCAAACATTGTTACTCCCAAAATTTCTTGAATTTTTTTTGCCATCCTCACAATTCCTCAACTATGCGTTTTAAAAATCTCACTAGGTTTTGATTAAAACTAACTATAACCATAAAAATATCATTTCATACTAAACCCATTATTTTATATATATATTTATATATATATATATAGTAATTGAATAAAATATTATATATATATATATAATATATATATATATATTATCTTATATATATATATATATATATATAATATTTTCATTCATTTTATATATTTTTAGTTTTAGTTTTATTGTAAAATAATATTTTTTTCATAGGAATGAGGGTTTAACAATTTTATTTTTATTTATTTATTTATTTATTTTTATCTATTATTTTATTTATTTTTTTTTCTTTTCTGAATAAGTCTACTCCTATTATTAATACAGAAAAAAATTTACAACGAGGCGACAACCTCGAAGATGGCTTACACACATGGTAGATTGACAGATAACCCACAGGAACTAGTAGCATACCGTGTAGAGCAAAGAATATTACCGAAGCCTTTAAACTGGAACAACCATAACAAAAACAAACCATGACAAAATGCAGACTCTCTCGTGGTCCAAAAGTACGTAACAGAGGTGATACAATTGACTCGAACTGTTAACATGGACAGAAGACAACTGAACATGGACAGAAAATAACTTACCATTTCCCCATGAACAAACATGAAAGCTGGAAAAAGATAACGACAACCTGATCAACGAACTTGAGCCGTGGAGGGCGATTCTTCCACAATCGGACAACCGAAATTGGAGAGGTCGTCGGCATAAGAGGGAGGCCCCTCTTCTTTCGGCGGAACCTTCTCACCCGGACAATTTGAACACACCATGGCAGACTTGACCTGTAAAGCAGAATTCTTTGGAGTGTCATCCTTCTCACAAAGATTCTGAGAGGTGCTTGGCATGTCTTCCATCTTCAGCTACAAAGAAGGATTTGGATTTGCCAAGGCCATGCCTGCAGGGCCCTCACTTAGCTTAATCATGATAGTGGCAATGAAGGAATGGTCACTTAAAGTGCAGGGGATTTGAAAGCGGGCTAAGTGCTCATGGGTGTACCAGGGGCTTGATATTTCCGTCCTGTGTCCCCGGCCACGACCAAGACCTCACTTGGGAGCAGGATGACCTTCAGAAGTAGTTCCAGGAAATGTATCCACTGAAGAGGAAGAAGCATGGCACAGGGGACGACCATGAACTCCACCTCGACAACAACCCATTCTTTGCCGCAGGATGGTCATGTTGCCTCGAGCAAAGAGAGTATGTCACACATCAATTTTTTTCTAAATAGAGAAGACTCGAAGGGGCTGAATTAACCAATCAATCGGAGAATTGAGAGAGCTTGAGGGCTTACAGCTGATGAGAATGCTCAAGGGGTTATGGCAATCTAGGAAAACCAACACAGAAGCGGCTCCGCAAGCTTGAATACCATGAACCCCTAAATCATCTTACGAACAGAGTAGCGAACCTGCAAAGAGGCCTAACAAGTGTATGAAGAGAACTAAATTGTGGTGGAGGAGCGCCATCGGATAATAGCACGAGAACATGTGTAGATTGACGAGCAACATTAACTCGGCCTTGAATGAGAATTCACGTGTATTGAAGGCATACAACATGCTAGGCCACGTGGTGCAGGGCATACTCCACACGCATGCTCCTCCCGCCGCCATCGTCCCGTTAAGTGTCCCTTTCACTCGCATCCCGGAGAGGTTTTACAATTTTAAACAATATAGTGATTTTTTGTTTTTAAAATGTTTTCTTGAATGCATAAATAGATTTAGCGCCTTGAAAAACTCTTTAACCCTAAAATTCTACATATTAAATGATTTAAACTCAATTTTAAAATGGAGTTGTCTTTATTGAGATTTTCTAGATTTTCCGTTGCCTAAATCCACTCCAAAAATTTAAGTTGAAATCTTGATTTGTGTTATTTAAAGTGACCTTTTGATTGTATATATGTATTCACCACCCTGAAAAACCCCTAGGGTGCTTGGATTGTGGAGGATTTACTTGTGATTTCAATAAATTCCTACAGGACTTTAGACAAATTAGACCCGAAAAAGCCCACTAGAAAAGCTTCCAAAAAATCGCACTAAATAAAACTCGTTTTAAAATTGGAATTATTTAAAATTAACTTAAAAACATATATCACTAAAAACTATTTCATCTATATACTAAAATAAGCCTATCTTTTATGATATAAACGATTTTAAATTAAATAATTGTTCTATAATATAAATTATTAATTGATATTAATTTTTTTTATTATTTAAACTTATAGTTTAAAATATATAAATGAGTTTAGAATTTCAAAAACTCTATAATACCTGTTGGACTCTTCTCTCTATTTAACATTGGATTTGAATCTTCAACTTGTCCTCACAACACTTGTCCGTTCCGAAAGCATAGACAAATGCATTTGAATCTGATTTACACCAAAAGAACTTAAATTCAACAACTCTATAATATTTAATGTGTATAAAAATAACTTCTCAAATATGTTATTTTTAATCATTTTTATTTAAATTTCCAACTAACTCAGTAATAAAATAAATCAAACACATAAAATATTAATATTTAATAGGTATACAAATAACATCTCAAATTTGTTATTTTTAATCATTTTTATTTAAAATTTCAACTACATTATTATAATCTAACAAAATAAAATCAACACATACAATATTAATATATAAGTGTAAATATTATTTGAAAACCTAACCTTATATAAAATTAACCTTTAAAACCAAAAGAACACTAAATTTTAAATTTCTTTAAAAATCCGCAACCATTGTATTTAAGACGAATTGAATAGTTACATTCGTGCACTCACCAGTTCAGCCTATTTCTTTTCCATGATGCCATAAATTTATTATTATAAACACAATGTAAAGCCTATTTATCTTCCCTGAATGCATTTTTTTATTATAACCACTATTTATATTCCATGATGTGATAAATATTTGATTATAACCACAATGTAAAATGTGCTCCCTCTTGCATTGCTGGTTCTTAAATAAGAGCTTGGTTTGTGGCCTCCCTTATCTTTACGAAAGTTAATTCCCTCTGCTCCTTTGTTGTTCGTGGCTTCCAATTTTCTCAGAAAACTATCCAGTTTATACAATTTGCCTTGTAAACTATTATTTTAATTTTTTATGTGTAACAAATCCATATTTTAGTTGACAATTTGCATTTGAATCTAATTTTCCATAGCCATCATTTCTCCGCACCTGCTGAGGAAAGATATAGTGTGGTCCATAGTCACACAAATGTAACCTATCTTACGAGTAATCTCCTCATTCTCCCTGTGGGTTGAGAGTTGTAATTGTCCCTCCACGCTATCTCCAATGCCTCCGGCAATGTTGACAAACCTGCAGAATCTCGTTTCAGTCACAAACCTGGGCGTATAGAATAATGGCCTTGCTTACCTTATCTAAACGTCCTCCCGGCTGTCAACCAGGGTGGAAACTCATGACTTTTATTATGATGTCATGCTTCATTCATTGCACTGGCCAGAAATTCCCTGCTAGATTCATCACAGTGACAGCTCTCAACTAGCGCCATTAAAGCTCTGCTGCTCGAGCCTGCTCCGCTCACCTTGCCCATGGAGAAGTTATATTATAGATCCCACTTGCATTTTCTAAATTTGACTCAAATCCACAAGCTGTCCCAAGCTTCAAGCACCAATATAAACCTCTGTATGGTGTTTCGGGGGCAGAGCCCTGCCATTAAAGCAATGCCGCCAGCCTTCAACGTATTAATTCTGAATGTAGAGAAGGATATCTGACATGAAACCATCCAGTCTCCCGATTAATGACTTCTCCACTAATTGCCTAATTTCCCTTATTCTGATCGATGCACCATAGTTTAATTCCACTTTCACCTTAAAGGTTTAAAAATCAGCATTGCTGTAATCTTATGTCAACATTCTCTATGAGCCAACTCCTCTATTAGCCCACACATCTACCATGGAATTCATATGCCTCTTAGACATGATGAAACTCTACTTAGCAGAAATTGTCACTTTGCATTTTTATCCTTTCTAAAAATGGAAGTTGAACCGTGATGGATTGATCTTTGATCTTTGAGTTTAATCACTTATTGCATGATTAATGATGAGATCTTCAAATATCATTAACTATAGGATTTTCCTAAACATGGCTAGCTCTAGCCTTTGCTACAAGACCAAATTTTCAACTAAATTATTCATAACACTCTCCATATCCCAAAAATATTGAAACTTTATTTTTAAATCAAAGCTATCGATAATCTCTCACTCTCTTACCTTGCTTATAATTTTTGTATTTTTTTGAAATAGAATAAATTACATAATTTTCATTCACTACTAAATAAGAAATTGGTTGCTAGGAGAGCCAAACTTGGATGAGAGTATTGTAGCATGCATTGAATAAATGATGGCTCTCTTGTGCAGGAAAAACCCAACCCTATATTCACTACTAAATAAGAAATTGGTTGCTAGGAGAGCCAAACTTGGATGAGAGTATTGTAGCATGCATTGAATAAATGATGGCTCTCTTGTGCAGGAAAAACCCAACCCTAGAATCACTGCAAAAACCTAGGAACTACCGCAAACTAGACAAAAATGGCGATGGCGCCACTGGTGAACTTTGGGCACCTTACACACTTGGATGGGGCTAACAATATTGGAACAATTGCGCGACACCACAAGAAGTTGTGAAAGGGTAACCTACCTTCGAGAGGACTTTCTAGAATATTCACTCGGTCACAGTTTTTGTCACAAGAAGGCATCAACGTTTTTTGCGCATTTTCATCGGAACAACGGTAAACACATGTCGTTTGCATGGAGAAAGAGGTGGTTGACTATTCATGAGAGTTGATGGACACAACACAAATTTGAAGGGTTGATCCACCTCAGCATCCAACGAGACAAACACTTGACAACCCCATGAACTCAATGTGCAAGTTGGGGCATTTATATGTGGTATGGAGGATGAAGTGGCCAACCTTAATGACCTAAGGTTTGTACAACTGATCTGGGAAACGGCTTCGGATTTCATATACAATTTACATGACTAGCAGCCTCAATGAGTCCTCAAAATATCATTTTTTTGAGTTGCAATAGTGGCAATATGAACAACATGTGCATCAAACATCTGGTTCTCAAGAAACATTCATGGTAGCTCGGGGTTTACTCAGTCACAAAGCAGCCACATTTTGCATAGAGAACCTAGGGCTCAACATACCTGACAACAAAGGCATCTACCCAAGGGTTACTTGCCCACAGCACAGTGTTCGCACTTATGGATGTTTCGAAGCCATTTCAAAATAATACTAGCTCAAGAAGAAACCATGGTATGAGAGTGAGATGATAACCAGCCACACGTGCTTGAACATTCTTGGTAAATCATCCATAGAGTATGGGCGGGAAAAATCTAAGTGTACTAAGGTGCGGGAGTGGGCGACTGCTAGTATTTGGTGAAGGAATAAGCATGGCCCATGGCGCGGACATTGACAGCATGGTGACTATTGATCGAGTGAGAGGGAGAAATTCCACGACTATGTTAAAAAGATGTATTGTGGAGATTTAGGGCCACATTTTCAATCAAGTGCCCTCCATCCATTTTATGATACGTGGATGGTTCGCCCTCATCTTTGCAAGCCCCGACCATGCAAACTAGATGTTGTAAAAGTACTCGCACATAGAAATTTCATTAGTACTACTTAAGTGATGGTTGTCATTTTTTGACCCTCATAAAGAAAAATTAAGCGTGGGAACAATATGGGTTTGTCTACGAGGACTACCTCAACAAAAATGGTTGGAGGATGTATCCAGGTGCATTGGGGACAATCTCGGGATATACCTACCCCATGATAGATCATATATTGAATTTGGCAGCATTGCCATTGCCAAAATTCTCGTACATCTTGATACTAGAGCAAGGCTAGTAGAAAGTCTACACTTGCAATATAGGGAGCTCATCACATGGGAGATCCTAGATTATGAGGTGGTACCATTCCGATGCACGACCTACCATGAAGTAAGATACTTGTATAAAGACTACCCGTTGATCGCAACTATTCACATCGAGTCCACTAAAAGACACACGACAATGTGCATGCAGACACAATTGGATATTGGATCGACTCCGGAACAAAATTTATCAACGGAACCCCCAAGGCGGCTGAGAGAGAATCAAAAGACTCCTCAACAAGAGGATGCTTGGCCTCGAGCTGCTAGGGTCACTGGATCTCACTCCTCTCCCACTAGTCAGAATTCGGGTAGTCTCGTATCCTCCCCTCCCATATCTTTTCATGATTTTAATTTTGAATATGCCCATTTCTCAATTGTTGCATCGGCTTTAGCTTTATTTGCATGCAATTTGAGTCCCATCACATTTTGTGTTTTTACAACCCACAACACAAATCTGGCCAATGATCCTACCACAATTGAGGGTGAACACTCATTAAAGAGTGAATGGGATGAATTCTTGGGCAATAACTGCCATCATTGATACAATATTTGATCCCTTGCCCACCCCAAGCAACATCATACCTTTGGCCCGTGACCACCCTCCTCCAAAATCTTAGAAAATCACAGGGGTAGGACATCCTATATATCTAAGGTCATCTAACTCGAAGGGATTGAGGTGGCAACTATCATACAAACTTCCATTGAATGGGTTCCTAGAGAAAAAGGAAACCCTGAATTGGTTACTCCATGAAGTGCCTATGTTACAATTGCAAGGGTGTGGCCAACTAAAACAAAAAAATTAGTACTTAGGAGACTTTTTAAATCTGAAAGGATCAATGTATTATTCCTACAATAGACATTGGGTGAGGAAGTTCCCATCAACTCCTTATTGACATTCATTCTACCTCGCTTGACCTTCAATACCCTTGATGTGTGAGGTTGATCAGGGGATGCTCAATTGTTTTCAATAAAAGAACTATTAAGATTGAAAATATTTGGGGATGTGAAGGTGTATTGGGTGCATACATCACATCTATTAAATTAGATGTCCCACTCTTCTTGATAAATATATATGGACCCTCATAAAATCGTGCCGGCTTGAAGGATAAAATCATGACTTCATCATTTATGGATAAGGAAAATATCATCATTGTCGGAGATCTAAACTTCTCATCGAGACATGCTGAATCATGGGGCTCATGAGCACAAACTAATCCCCTCACTTAATATTTTGAGCACCTATTGGATTCTCATAGTCTCCTAAATATAGACACCACCAAAATCTAGCCTACTTGATGCAATAGGAGAATTGGTAAGGATGCACTAACCAAATGATTGGATTGTTTCATCATTAAATCACCACTGGTGGATCTTTTGGCCAGGAATAGTCAGTGGGTGGGATTAGCGGTATATTCAATCATTTCCCATTTTCTTAAGTCATGAACTCCAATTGTAAGCCAAACACTACTTTTAAATTCAACTCAGCATCACTTGAGGAAGTTGAATTGCATGATATTGCAAAGGAATCTTCCATCCACTATTGCTAAGATATCAATTCTTCACTGAGAGCAATCATATCTAGCAAATTGTCTTGAATCAAGCACATCGCCATATTATGGGAAAAAGGAAAAAATATAAGAGGCGATGCTACTCTACTAAAAATTGAAGCTGGAATTAATGAGATGGAGGGTGCAAACAATTCAGGTGATATATCTGTTGAAAGGAAGAATCAACTTATGAGGTTGGAAGCAGAAAATATTAAAATTTTAAGATAGAAAGATGAGACTTGATGATTAAAGAGCAGAGCCATTTGGCTACACACTCAGGATGAAAATACTAAAGTTTTCTAGCAATGTGTTAGTGGAAGGAAAGTAATCAATACACTTTGGAGTTTAAGAGATCAAAATGGCAGGAAGTGAGCTTGCAGATATGGGTACTAGACATTTCTCCCAAATGTTTAGAGCCCCACTAGAAGCTACCATAGAAGAAGTTCTACTTATTGCTAGGAAAATTCCTCAATTTTTGAATTAGGAGGATGTGGATAACTTGAACAAATCGATCAAGTTAGGGGAGATTGACATTGTATTGAAGTGGTTCAAAAGAGACAAAATCCCTAGGGCGAGATGGATGGCCTATTGAATTTTATCTTACCTTTTTTTACCATATTTCAAAAGATATGTTGATGGAAATAGAGGATTGTAGACTCTAGGAAGATGCACAAGGGGTTTAATTCTACATTTATAACACTCATCCCCGAGGTTGATAACCACCAAAAAATTGATGACTATGGAACTATATCCTTATGAAATTGCATATACAAAATCATATCCAAAATCATTGCTATTTGCATCAAGCCCATCTTATCCAAGTAGATTTCCAAGGAGCAATTTGCATTCCTCAATCATAGACAGATCCATGAAGCTACTGGTACTACACAATAAGGTCTAGAATCCATTAAGCTCATGAACTGTAAAAGCATCATTCTCAATATCGGACTTTCTAAAGCTTTTGACAGAGCATGCTAGACATAACTTCAACTTATGCTTACCCACCTTGGCTTCCCACATTCTATCATAAAATGGATCATGTTTTGCTTCACATTTGCATCATATAGCATACTTATCAATGGGGTTGCATCCCATTTTTTCCATGTTGAGCATGGCCTCGCACAAGGGTGTCCATTATCTCCTCTCTTATTTTTCCTCATCATGGAAAGATTAAGTAGCCTCATATTTAATGCGACGATACATGACATTATGTGGGGTCAAAATGACAAATGTATCCTATCTTACTCATCTTTTATTTGTTGATGATGTACTAATATTCTTAGATGGATCCATTCAGGACACTACTTGTTTCAACCATATTATGTACTTGCTTTGTAAAGATATAAGAATGATGCCCAAGTACAATAAATCTACCGTTTTGATTGTATGATGTTCACTAAATGAAATAATATATGCTCTACTACAGTTTCAATTCACTCAATTAGACATTGAGGTCGACCTCAAGTATATTGACTTCATACTCAAACCAAACGATTATCGTATAGTGGATTTCTCTTGGCTCATTGAAAAAATGGAAGGACACATCAACATTTAGCAATAGAGATGGCTATCTAGAGCAGTTGGAATAGTACTAATTAAATCAGTACTAGAGGCTATATGTGGATGGAAGGCATCACCAAGGCTATATGTGGATGGCTCTCAGCAAATGGCATCGCCATCATAATACAATAAATATGTCGCAGATTCCTATGGAGAGGGAAGCATGTGGGAAGTACCTTTGCTTCAATGAAATGGGAGAGAATTGGAAATCCCAAAAAATGGGAAGGCTTGGGCATAAAGGATTTGAATATATATGTAACAACTCTCGGAGAAAAACTGGGCTTGTTGATAATAACATGAGACAACTTATGGAAAGAGGTGCTTTATCACAAATAAATATACCCTCTTAACATTATTGAATGCGTTTTTAGGCCGAACATGGGTAGAAATGGGTCACCTATCATATCGAAAGCTATTACTCATTCCATATCAGTCATAAAAAGACACTCGCATGGCATATCGGAACTCGTGAGATAGTACGCTTAGGAATTGATGCATGGTGAGGTTGTGGGAATGAGCACATTCTATGTTGGAGGATGGAATCTCAAATTGGATGGTATTACACAACTCTCCCAAATTGCAGATGGGAGAAACACTACATGGCTCTCACAATCTTGGAAATCAAGAGAGGACCTCATGATATAGGAAATATGGAGAAACAATTGGACCACATACATTGGGGCACTTGATGAGTCACTTGTCACATGAGGATGAAATCATTTGGGATGCATCCCTCCTGGTTGTTATACCCAAGGGATGGATATACTTTCCTTATTTCGGAACAAGAATGTGTGGAGCCTATATGGTGGTGGAGACCCTTTTGGTAACTCAAGGCACCTCCCAAATCTAGGTTCTTCATTTGGTGCATATTATCAAATAAAGCACCTACTCATGATAATCTGGGCTATACATGGACCATCACAATGCTTCCTTTGGAAAGGAACACCATGAAGACATAGACCATCTCTTCCTACATTTCTGAACAACCAATCAAGTGTAGAATCAGGTTTATATCTCCCTTGAAGTCAATATCAGATGGAATGGGGTACAACTCACCTCATCTTGGCACACATGGTGGACTTGAGCATCATCACAAAAAATCTAAAATCTCCCCCTTCTTGTTTGGCTAGGAATCTGATCATATTCTAGGACTCCCTCACTTAGTGGACATTTTTATGCAATAACAATGAAGCACTATATCATTTAACCTCACTAAAAGCTATCGAAAAGGGCCCTTACTATTACACCTTAAATTATTGATAGAACATTTCCATGGGATTATTTTGATGGATCTACCCAAGGTACTCCCTCTCTTATTCATATCAGACATACATTTTTACAAGCTCAAAATGGGATTAGGGTGGGACACAAACAATTATGATCAATTAAAAAATGTTACACACCTACTCATTTTTACAAGCTCAAAATGGGATTAGGGTGTTGCACAAACAATTATGTAGAAGTAAATAGTGTCACAAGCCTACTCATTTTTTCACTTGAGAAAAACTACAACAGTAATATTGTCATCAAGTGGTTCCACTCTGCATCTCATTGTCATAGGTACAAACTCATGGGTTTACTGAGGTCACTAGGATAAGGAAAGGAACAAGATTTATGAACCCCTTTCCAAGGAAGCCAAGAAGAAACCTGGGGAAGTGGATAATTCAAGAACAACACGATAAGAATTGTACCAATTCTAGCACAGGTAGAAGTGCCCAATGATTTACAGTAATCTTTGGGCAGGCTTTGGGCAGGCTGGTTTTATTTTGATAGATATTTTTCACTCATATGATGTTTTATCATATTTATATTATATTGTTTTTTATGTAAATATTTATGTTTTTTTTATGTATGAACTTTGATGTGAATCTGGACAAGATATTCCCATAATCATTATGCAGATGATACAACATGTAATTTTCTTTTTTAATAATGGGATTAATTTTTTTCTTCTTTTGAAAAAAAAAGAAAATCATACATTAATTTTAACTTCAAATAAAAAAAATAAAAAAATTAGAATTATGACAGAATCAACCTATTGACAATTATAACCGTTTCTTAATTTCTGACAACGTAGATGGCATATGAATCGTCCATTGAACATGCCGCGTCGGTAAAAAAATTTATAAATTCATTTTTGGGGTGGTGGTCAAATTACAAGAGTATAGATGATGGAGAGGAAAAACACATCCTACAAATAATCAGTCAGTGAACCAAACATATCAAGAAAAATCCTAATCCAAGGTATGGATATGCTCTATATATTTATTTCAAATTAATAATGATAAATATTAAGTACTCACTAATTTATTTCTTCTTCACTTACTCTAATTATAATTTATTTCTTTTTGACATACAGAAATTATTGTAAATGCACGTAATACAGCAGCACTTATTATAGGGTATCGATGAACATAACCATGAACCACCGAATTCGTAATGGTCCTTCAAGAGAACCATCACCTCATAATCAACTCAATTGCATGGACTTGTTATTAGGCTGAAAAAAATGTTATAAGTTTAATGGTTGAAATTAGGGAAGATATTATGTTAATTTGTTTTTAGTTAAGGGGAAACTTAGGATTATAACAGCTAGTTTGTTTTTTCTTTTTTATCTGAACAGGATCATTGGATTTTTATGGAGGTGTATTGAAGTATTTATTCTTATTATATTTATGTCTGCTCATTTTAAGTATTTATTTATTTTGTAGGTTTATTATAAATAATATAAAATATTTTATATATATTTTAAAAGGTTGGTTTTTTATAATTATGGATTATTATCATTGGTTAATTTTATATTAATTAGTTCATTTGTTAATAAATTTGGCTTATCAATGGTTTATTGACTTTAAAATTAATAATTTATTGAGTTTATTATAGGAGTATTTGTAGAAATTCACATCATATTTTTAATGAAGAATCCTCTCATAAACCTGATATGGATCAAAGAAGCCTCAATTCAACAATTTATTGAGTGTTTATCTTTTGACAAACAAGTCTTTTTATTTTGTCTATTAGATAGGAATAATGGGCAATTCAATAGATAGGAATATGGAAAGACACAAAACATACTTACATGGTGCTTACTATTTTCCATCATCATACCCTCATTTACAATCACACTATGCATCATTCCACAATTTAAGGACTCCTATTTTATAATCAAAATACAATAAATGAAGTCACAATATTTAATATTTAATTTAAAATAGCATCCCATGCAAGCATGAAGAAAGGTGATAATTAAGGGTTAGAATCTATTTTTAAGATTTTAAATTTTCTAAAAATTCCAATGCCCAATGGTGTTAGGGATAGTCTTTATTAGTTTTGATGCTCAATGGTGTTAGGGACCATCTTTATTTATTTTCGTAATTTATATATTAGTTTCATATTTTCCATTAAACAATCTACTAAATTTTTCCATTATTCAAGAAGAAGTGGAACCCCAATTTGATCTCTAGATTAGAAATTTATAGAGTATCCATTAGTTGATAATAATTGCTATTTCTTATTTTCAAATGTTGAGTGAAGAATTTTCTTACTTAGTACTCAAAACAGAATCAAGTTTTTTACTAGTGTAATCATATTTAAAAATTCATTGAGATAATGTGCACTTGAGTAGCATGTGCACTACTTCTTTTACATGGTTGATGCAACCCCAACCCTAATAGTCAAATCTATTTGGAAGTATTCCACTACTAAGACAACATTCAAGGCTAATCAAGCCCCTTTTCCTTTCCATTGTAGACATAGTTTTTCCTTTAAGAGAGTTAGTACAACTATGCCATCATAAGTATCAATTGGTTAAAATTTTCCTCTAAGTCTTATAAGCATTTTTATGCTTGGCCAACTAAACACCAAAAACTATAGCTCTCTTATACCTCTTGGGTTAAACATGCCTCATTGCTCTTGCATCAGCTAGAATATTTTATCCACATATTTTCATTTAAATTGTCCCGAAACCCAATTCTTGCTGCACACAAATTGACACTATTTTACCCCTCTCACCATCATATTTATAGGTTCAATTAGTAATTTTATAGGTCATAACAAAATTTAAAGGTGAAAACATTTTGATACCTAAGAAGGATAACATATACAATTTCCAACTACCCCAATAAGTGAATTATTTGATATTTAGAAACAATGTATTTTTAGTTTTAGCTCAAGAAAAGAATTTAGGAAAGGTAATTTCAACTAGAAATCATTTTAGAACATTCCCACTCATGTATCATAGCCATTGTAGATTGTCCACCCATTCAATCAATTGTTTGAAATTTTTCATTAACAATAAAAATATAATTATACCATTAAAAGTTTTCACAAGATATTCATATTAAAACTTATTAGAAATATATTTCATGGTTATATTTACAAATTATGGTTAACAACACAAGGTTTTACACCATGGCATTACTATAGTTATTATCTTCATATGTAAAAGTTCTACATTATTGTATCGATGTGATGTAATGACTCTAGAACTACTAACTTTTAGTAGGTTGTCTAGATCATCTTGTAATTTTTTATGAAAGGAATGAAAATATAATAATAGGGAGAAATTCATATGTGATGTGTATTTTATTTCTTTCATTGTTCCTATTCAACTATTGTGTGATTGATGCAATGTTTAGAAATTTTTTTCCTATTTCTCTAATTAACATTTTCAAAAAATTACAACAATAAATCAATTATTAGAAACAAAAAATTCCAAGAACGTTTAAATGCATTAGGTTTAGAATTTCCTTATACTCATCTCTCATAACTTGAATTTAGTTTCTAAATCGAAAGGATGACACTTTAGTGGGTTTCAAGAGTTGAAAGATATTGTTAAAAGATTAGATTCTCAAGAAGACCAAAACCCCGAGAACATGTAATGGGGGTGAGCACAACTCTAGGGATTTTGAGGGTTTCCACAAGAACAAAGGATTCATGAGGTAGTTAACTATTCCATATAATGTACAAAAGGGAGTTTCAAAGGGAAAGAACAAATCCATCATAAGTGCTACTAACGCCATGGTTCATTACCAAAACCTCACAATGTTTCTTTATGCAACACAACAATCTACATCCATAACTAGTTCCATGATGAGATCTTTGAGGATAAGACACTTACTGAGGCATTTACTAATGTGAAGCTAGAAGTGAACCATTTATAAATATTTGGTTGTCCTTTTAATACCATGTAACAATAGAAAATAGGATCAAGTTGGAACTCTCCAATAGGAAGGGTTTATTTGTACATTATAATAGCACTTGAAAGACCTACAAGGTCTATATTCCAAAGAAATGAAAAGTAGTAGTAAGTAGTGATGTAAAGTTTGAAGATGAATTTACATCTAGAAAGTCCCATAAACCTATCATGATGAAATAGGATAATGAATGTGAAGATTTAAAGTTTAATTCAAAGTCGCCATTGATTTCCAAATAAGTAAAACATCATAGAGGAACAAAGGAGGAGATATATCCTTTAATTATTTTTCAGGAAACATAAATAGTTCATTCAAACATTAAGGTATGCTTAGGAGTGTGTTGAGGCTTCGATGATCACATGAATAGAGAGAAAACATATGAGGAATTTTAAATACTACTTGTAATTAGAATAAAAATCATATATTTGGAGCCTTCTAGATTTCAATAGGAGGTATAGCAATATGCATGGTGGAGGAGTAATCCTCCATGAAGAAGAATTATGTTTTGAACATAGTGACATGGCTGAAAAGGAAGTCAATATTGAATTTTAGGTCACTCTACAATATCAAGCTTCTAATAGATGAAAACATTTAAAATTTCATAATAAGGTTCATGACATGATGGTTCACATAGAAAGGAGTGAACTACTAGAAGTCATCTTTGTAGTCACCAATTGCACTTATAATAGAGAACCTATGGCTTTTCATTTATTTATGGGAAAGATGATGCCTAAAATGGATGTGAAGAAAGCCTTCTTTAATATAATCGTTGAGGAAGAAGGTAGATATAGCAACCTTAGGGCTTTGAGGTAAATGGTAAGAATCCATATATATGTAAGATTAAGAAATTTTTGTATGGGAAATAGTTGGGATAAAGAGCATGGCATTTCAAGATAAAAGGATGCTGCAAGATATAGAATTCAGTAGAAAATAAACAAATTTCATATTACATTGCCTACTTTTGGGATTAGTTTTCTCATTTTGGTGTTGTGTCTAGATCACTTGCCTCTTACATGTCCAAAAAATCCCATTGCAGTATAGAAAGTAGACATGAAAATTGACATCGAGATGAAGAACATTGATACCATATATTATTTCTTGGGTTTGGTCATCTGAAAACGACCAAGGGATATTTTCCTTGTGTAGGTTGAGTATGTGTTTTATGGAGAAATTTTACCTTATGGCCACACCCATGATCACTAATATAATGAAGGTGACATATTTAAATTCAAAACTCACAGAACCCTTGTTGCACAAGTAGTTGATTGATTCTATCATCTATTTGCTCAACACAAGGAAAGATATATAATTTTTAATGAACATCTTCATTAGATTCAATTTGGAGCAAAGGAAAGACCATTGAGCAATAAAAAAATGTTAACCTCATAATCCTAAAGTTTATCTAGTTAGATAGTTTTCTAGAATCAACAAAGATATTCTAGAATATATTTTTCTAGAATAATAAAGACAATTGTAGAATTGTTGTATTCCTATAGGACTTGTTAGTTACTTATCATAATGATTATCCTTGAGTTTTTTAGCACAAACACATGGCCTTTTGATATGAGGCTACAAAGTTTATATATATGATATGCCTCTCAAGCTTTATGTAATGTGTTTTTGTTTATCAATATAATTACATCTCCAAGGACATTTTTGCTAAACATATCATGGTATCGGAGCCACTCTAACAATAGTTTTGTACAATGAGAGTATCGTGCTGATGAGAAGGCCAGGATATATTAATGAAAAACAAATGTCTAAAACTTAAGCATAGTTTTCTTCACCAAAAAAAAACATCAAGGAAGTACTTTATTGATTCAATACAGTTGCTTTAAAGTTTGGCAATCTAGATCTACAATATTTTAATATTAAAAAAATTATTTTGTGTAGAAATGAAAATAATTTGTAGATCTCAAACATATTTTTAAGAAATTACAAAAAGACCATGATAAGAAGAGGGAGGGCATAGAAAAGGCTCTATATTGTGAAATTTCCCACTTCTTATAAATTGGGAATTTTTTTTTTTTAAATGCCTTGAAAAAGTTTAGGCCATCTAGTAATTTTATTTTCCCTTCTAACAATGGCACTAGAAAGGGGATAAATGGTTTCTTGCCTAAATACATGTACTACTCATGTTTAAAACTTTAATAAAGGTTAAAATAAATTTTTCTCGTCAAATTATTAATCTACAGTAACATAAACTATCCAAATGAAAATATATTATTGAAGATCTTAGGAATAGCTTCTAGTAAACACTAAACCTAATACCATTGGTAGTATCATGAGAAACGTTAAGATATATTTTGTATTCATGAAGTTGAAATCAACACCATTGGTTTCCCAAACCCATAGGAAAAATAGCCAACATCTAATGAGTTTTTGTAAAATAAAACCATACAACTTGGTTAAAATGTCTCTATTCACTTACACTTAGGGGGAATATTTTTATCCCCACTTTTAAAGATAGACAAGCCTTGGCATCTTAGGTAAATTGGTAACTTTCAATATTGATTATTCTTAAAAGAATTATTTAAATCAATAAATTAAATGTTTAGATATATTTATATTTTTTATCTTTAAATAACCATTTAAATTATATAGTTTGATAAGCATGCTCAATTTCGAATAGGGATTTTTAAGATTCTAGTTATATTATTAATAATGAATAGGAGGATTTCCCGGATGCGGGTGACACCATGCTTAGGCCTGGACACGTGACCGGCACACGGCACCCTTGGGACGGAAGCCTAGTGATCAATGCAGAGCATTAAATCCACCTTCAATGGCATTCAATGCCATTCTTTCTACCCAAGCTACCAAGCTTTATCGGGAAGTGCCGCCAGAATGTTTAGGAATTGTGATTTCAGGGTCATTCGCCTGTCTGAGCAGGCCGAGAATTCAGGCTCTGAACTGCAGAGGAATGTAGGTTTAAGGGTAGAAAGTAGGAGTGTCAGGGTAGTGCTTTTGAGTTTCAGAGGTTCGGCTCAGAGACTTAGCTGGCCTCCTCTGTCCCCTTTCATTTCTGAGAAATATTACAGGAGGTCTGTGTCTAAATTTGGCAGAGTTAATATGCCGATTCGGGGTCATGCTTCCCCGCGCAGGGGAAAGAAACATGGGGGTAGGGATGTTCATAGCCCATGCAGAGTTTCCCCGCTGACAGTAGCTTCACCCAGCTCCCTGGGCTATGAAGATTTAGACTCAGACACGGACAATTCGGTCCAGATGGTAACTTTTCGTTACATCCGGCGCACTAATCGACCGATTGTCTCTGCTCTCATCACTGTAGTCTTCACAGAGGAAGAAGACATCGAGGGTAAGGGTAAGGGAATTCTAGAAATGCCGGAGCAAAGCTCCAACAAAAGCCCTCAGGGTAGCAGTCAGGAGGACAGCTCCTATCAGCCTTCCGCTCAGAGCCATCCTGATGAAGACAGTACTGGCATTCATGACAAAGAACAGAATGAAGCCTTAAGAGAAATTTGCAGCTTAATCGACCTGGAAATTTCAAGCCCCAAGGCTAAGAATTTACCTGAAGAAGAAAAGCCGCCTGAGCGTTTCTTTGGTGCCAGGCTTTACCCTGTTCTCCCTCTGGGTTATCTGCGTTTTGAGGATATTCCTTGCGGCGTGGAGGTCGATTTTCTGCCTGACCCTGAGCGTGAAGCAGAGGAGTGGGAAGCTGAGAAGAAGGCCGCTAAGCAGAAGGCCGAGGAAGACAAGATGGCGGAAGAAACTGGTACAGGGTAAGGTCATGGCCTTCGAGTCTGGTTTTTTTGGTTTTTGCTCTTGGTGTGTTAACCTGCGGTGGTCGTCTCGGCCCTGGTTTTTGGATGCGGGTGTATCTGCACCAGTTTTCCTTCTGCTATGCTGCCACCTTTGACCAGCATGATCCTGGTTCTTGGACGTGTGTCGTCCGCCACCTTCGCTCTTTCGGTGCCACCTTCGCTCTGTCGGTTGCGGGACGCGTGTCCTCTCTCCCCGGTTCCACTTTGTTTATTTCTGTTGTGTCCAGTCGGCAAGTTCCTAACATGGTCAGCAAGTTTTTGTATGTCCAGTCAACAAGTTTTTTTATATGTCTAGTCAGCATGTTTTTGTATGAACAGAAGCAGTGTTAGTTTTAGACATTTACAGGTTTTATTATCTTTTTCTATTGACTGTAAATGGTCTGTTAGATACAGAAATATGTCAATGATCTCACCAGTAATGGTCTGTATCTCTTGTCAGAGAGCTGTCCATGCGCTCTCAGAGGTTTCGAACTCTTGTACATACTCTTCTTTTTTATTTTAATACAAATAGTTTAGTCTTTTGCCCAGAAAAAAAAAAATAATGAATAGGAGGATTGTATGGATTTAATTATTCCAAATATTTATGGTATATTTTTAGTAGTTGAAGTTAGAAATTTATTTCAAAAGTATTTATAAATTAAGTTCAAACAAAATGTTTATAAAATATTTTAACTGTGAAATACGGTATGGGTTTCTTTGACAAGTCCTATTGATAAGCCATGGCATTGATCCATTATATTGTAACAAATCTTATTTACACCTTAAAAATCTTCAATATGTTTTCTTATCTTTTTTTCTTTAATGTATATTTGTTATGGTGTTAATAACAATAATAATAATAAAATTTTAATTTAGTTACTTTTTTATTTTTTAATATTGATTGTGAGCATGATGAACTATTTGTGTTGCTATGTATTTCATTGTCTTCTCAGTTTTATGTTCATTTAATTTTTTACCTCATAAGTCTTTTACCAATATCTATCTATCTTTTATATATTATATTTTATATATATATATTATTATATTATATATATAATTATATATTATATATTAATATTATTATATTTTATTTACACAGCTGCAGAAAAATATTGTCTTGAACACACTCTTGTTCAAGCAAACCATCATATTTTTTTGTGTGTGATATCTGTTATAAAGTTCAAAAAATTAGCCTTTCCTATTAGTACTATTGGTAAGTCTCTCTATCTAGAAATCTTGGTAACTATATTTTGCAGAACCTCACTAAACAAAAGAACCACTATATTCCCTATATAAGTGTCGGTGTTGGACCCACCAACATGTTAGGGGATCTCCCCGGTAAGAAGACCCAACTAGACCTCAGATCATTTGGTGTAGGAGTCCCAGCAGTGGGTCGTACGGTATCTCCTTTACCACAGTTATGGATAGAGGAAAGTAAGATGTTCTTGTTGGTAGCAAGGGTGTGACATCTGCAACAAGCCAAGGAAGGTGCATGAACGATTCTAACACATGGAAGCTGGGATGAGTATGCCCCTTGGAAACCTGTGAAAGAATGAGGCCTGGAAGAGAACACACGAGGGAAGACACATCACAAATTGGAAAGAAAGTTAGCCAACGATACAAAGTGGTAGTTAAACCAACAACACATCTGAGTAATATTCATACATACTTATATATAAAGAGTCCATACATGCATGCATAAGAAAGCAATACCTATATCATTAGAGTAACCAAGATAGATGAGATACATTAACAACATATACATGAAATGTGATGGCTCTATTATATTAAGAAGTGAAGGTTCCAATCATACAGTATAACCATGACTAGCCACTAGCTCCGATAGTGGAATGTTACAGTCACTCTCGCCATCTCTTCCAAAGAGACGTACTAGCTCTGCACTATGGAAAATCTAAGGCTCATTACAATACTCTCCAATATTTCTTTAAGATACTCCTATCAGAACCTTGGCTGACTAAAAGCCCTTACAAGGAGTTATGAGGTGCTAGACATAGCAAAGGGTGGGGTGACCCTTGAAATTCCCCTTTGGGACTATTCACCTACCCTCATGACTCTTCAACTACTCTATGACTATTACATTCAACTATCGACACTTGGACTTCCACATTACATGATGTTACATACAATCTACACATGTACCCATGTGAGACAAAATATGCTTGGGAAATCCATGTAAACTATCACTAACACTTAGATAGTTGTGGTAAGATCAACTCTTCGACATCCTTGCGATGAATAACGATGGTGAACTAATCCCAAGCTTGTTCGTCTGTGATAGTTTTCATGTGCTCAATGGTGACATCTTGGTGGAAGTGAACTCTTGCCTCTGTTGCATCCGGGTACGCTGCTATAGCTCCTCTCTCCAACTTGTCTTGAGTAAAACTGGACTAGCAACATACAAATGCATAGTGTCTGTGATGATCTCTAAGTGTGTGCTAGTGACCGTGTGCATCAACTTGTCAAAATAAATGTTCATCTCCACTGAGACTTGCTTCTTGTCTTTTCCTCAGTAAGTGTGCCAAATGACTATGATCACCCTGTCTACTCCATGTTGGCTACAGAATGGATCTATAACCTGTATGGGTACATTTATAGAAATTTTTAATAATATGACACTTATTCACAGAGATTACCTTGATTATACACTATTTGCGGAATCATGCATAATACATAACCTCCTCTACGTTCATCATCAATTTGTTGTATTAAAGAAGCAATTGCATGCACACATTGAAACATTAATCGCACATATCAACAAAATATATCACGGGGAAAGCATACAATTGAAAACCCCCAACTATCTTGCCCTTTCACTCACCTCTAACACTTGTCTCCACTGAACTATCCATGCACTGAGTTAAATGATGTATTCTTTGGTTGATTTATGAGTTAATAATTAGTGAATTAATTAATAGCTAATTCACACCACTCATCACTAGTGTATTTGTTAGTTAGACTAAATACAACGAGTTCAACTTAGTCAAACTGAACACAACTCCATCAACTCCTCATTCAACTCCACCAAACTCAATCACTTGAGTTCTAACTAAAGTCTATCATGCAATAGCTCAACTAACCCATAAGAAAAGTGTATTTCCTTCTGGAAGTTGCATGTGCCACATCCGTAGCTCGAACTGAAGTGCTCCAAGAGGATAAGATAATGTTTATAGTCCAA